>JAPFBE010000181.1:0-95089 GCA_034336665.1 Luscinia megarhynchos | reverse complement strand
GACAAACTTAGGGAAAACCCCCCAGAAGAGCTTCCCAGGAAATAAAGCCCCACCCTTTTATGCCACTAGACTTAGGAAAAACCTCACCCTAGGGAAAAGTGGAAAAAACCCATTTATTAACACATACAAGAGAAACACTTCCCAGCACAGACCGAGATGACAAAAAAGTTTTCACCGAGAGAGAGAAACTTGGACGCCTCGATCTTCACTAGAAGTGCGAAACGCTTCTCTGGCCGGGTGTCCAGAGGCAGGTCGCAGGGTTCCTCCGGAGCTGGTGCTGAATCCTCGGGAGGTGGGGGGGGATGAGAAGGAAGAGCGGTAGAGAGAGAAAGAAAAAAACCAGCCAGAATAGCCAGCCAGCCTTAAAGAACAGCGAGCTAAACCAAATAATTCAAGCAATAAAAAGTCAAAAAAATCAAGCAAAAACAAGCTAACCAACAAACCAGGGCCACGAGCCACCACCACAGCAGTGATAGCCACACGCAGCAGCAGCCAGAGCCAAGCACGCAGAGGCATCGAGCCACCCCCCCAAGAAAGCCAAGCCCGCTGCAAACCAAGGCCATTCCGCAGAGCAGAGCCCAGGCGGCCCCTCCCCCGGGAGCAGACAGCTTCATGGCCAAGGGGGGCAGGGTGAGGAGTCAGTCAAAACATCAACCCAGGACAGTAACGAATAACTATGTTGTAGCAAAGCTGGTGTTGGCATATCCTGCTTCATACCACTAGTCCCTGAGAACCGTTATACAGTGCCGAGCACCTCAGGAAAGAGTGGCTTTCTTAATCGCGCTTTGTACCAAGCAGCGATGTCTTTCTAAGGAAGGTGAAGTGTTGTCTACCCCTCTCACAGAGCACTCTGCTGGGAAGTTTTGCTACTGCCAAAACACACCTGGCATGTGCACTTTCCTTCTAAAACCTCTCTACCATAGAAATATTCTCTGCTTCTTGAAAGCATACCACACACTCTTTCAACTATGCAGAGGGAAGAGCACTGCAGTGCACCTAAAGCGAAGGCGAAAGCGTGGACAGCCAACCACAGATCTCACTTTGCACTACACATAGAAATTACTTCTCGGCATCAAAGATATCTACCACAGAAATCTGCGCGACAAATAACTATGTTGCAACAAAGCTGATTCTGGCATATCCTGCTTCATACCACTAGTCCCTGACAACCGGTATTCAGTGCCGAGCACCTCAGGGCAGTGTGGTTTTCTTAATCGCGCTTGGTACCAAGCAGCGATGTCTTTCTAAGGGAGGTGAAGTGTCGTCTACCCCTCTCACAGAGCACTCTGCTGTGATCTTTTGCTACTGCCAAAACACGCCGGGCATGTGCACTTTTCTTATAAAACCTCTCTACCACAGCAATACTTTCTGCTACTTGAAAGCATACCACACAATCTTTCAACTCTGAATAGCGAAGAGCACTGCAGCGAACCTAAAGCGAAAGCGTGCTCAGCATACCACAGATCTCACTGTACACTACACATAGAAAATATTTCTCTGTATTAAGGATATCTACCACAGAAATCTGCGTGACGAATATCTATGTTGTAGCAAAGCTGGTTCAGGAATATCCTGCATCATATCACTAGTCCCTGACAACCGGTATTTTGTGCAGAGTACATCAGTGCAGTGTGGATGTCTTATTCGTGCTTTGTACCAAGCAGCAATGTCTCTCTTAGGTAGGTGAAGTGCCGTCTACCCCTCTCACAGAGCACTCTGCAGGGAACTATTGCTACTGCCAAAACACGCCTGGCATGTTCACTTTTTTTCTAAAACCACTCTACCATAACAATATTCTCTGCTTCTTGAAAGCATACCACACACTCTTTCAACTCTGCACAGCGAAGGGCACTGCAGTGCACCTAAAGCGAAAGCGAAAGCGTGCACAGCACACCACAGATCCCACTTTGCACTACACATAGAAATTACTTCTCTGCATCAAGGATATCTAAAAGAGAAATCTGCGTGGCGAATAACGATGTGGTAGCAAAGCTGATTCTGGTACAAAGCGCGATATGGAAAGCCACACTGCCCTGAGGTGCTCTGCACAGAATGTCGGTGGTCAAGGACTATTTGTATGAAGCATGATATGCCCGAACCAGCTTCCGTGCAACATAGTTATTAGTCACGCAGATTTCTGTGGTAGATATCTTTGATGCAGAGAAGTAATTTCTATGTGTAAGGCAAAATGAGATTTGTGGTGAGCTGTGCACGCTTTCGCTTTTGCTTTAGGTGCACTGCAGTGCTTCTCACTGTGCGTAGTTGAAAGACTGTATGGTATGCATTCAAGAACCAGTAAATAGTGCTATGGTAGAGAGGTTTTAGAAGAATAGTGCTCATGCCAGGCGTGTTTTAACAATAGCAAAAGTTCCCTGAAGAGTGCTCTGCGACAGAGGTAGACGGCACTTCATCTGCCTTAGAAAGACATCGCTGCTTGGTACAAAGTGCGATTAAGAAAGCCCTACTGCACTGAGGTGCTCTGCACAGAATACGGGTTTTCAGGGAGTAGTGGTATGAAGCAGGATATGCCAGAGGCAGCTTTGCTACCACATAGTTATTCGTCGCGCAGATTTCTGTGGTAGATATCCTTGATACAGAAAAGTAATTTCTATGTGTAGTGCAAAGTGAGATCTGTGGTGTGCTGTGCACGCTTTCCATTTAGGTGCACTGCAGTGCTCTTCGCTATGCATAGTTGGAAGAGTGTGTGGTATGCTTTTAAGTTGCAGAAAATATTGCTATGGCAGAGAGGTTTTAAAAGAAAAGCGCACATGTCAGGCTGGTTTTGGCAGTAGCAAAACTTCCCAGCAGAGTGCTCTGTGTGAGGGGTAGACGGCACTTCACCTCCCTTAGAGAGACATCGCTGCTTGGTACAAAGCGCAATAAGGAAAGCCACACCTCCCTGAGGTGCTCTGCACAGAATACCAGTTGTCAGGGACTAGCGGTATGAAGCAGGATATGCCAGAACCAGCTTTTCTACAACATAGTTATTCGTCGCCCAGATATACGTGGTAGATAACCTTGATACAGAGTAGTGTTTTCGATGTGCAGTGTACAGTGAGATCTGTGATGTGCTGTGAACTCTTTGGCTTTAGGTGCACTGCAGTGCTCTTCACTATGCATAGTTGAAAGAGTGTGTGGTATGGTTTCAAGTAGCAGAAATCATCGCTATGGTAGAGAGGTTTTATAAGAAAAGTGCACATGCCAGGCGTGTTTTAGCAGTAGCAAAACTTCTTAGCAGAGTGCTCTGTGAGAGGGGTAGACGGCATTACACCTCCCTTAGAGAGACATCAGAGCTTGGTGCAAAGCGCGATAAGGAAAGCCACCCTACACTGAGGTGCCCTGCGCAGAATACCGGTTGTCAGGGACTGGTGGTATGAAGCAGGATATGTCAGCAGCAGCTTTGCTGCAACATACTATTCGTCGCGCAGATTTCATTGGTATATATCCTTGATGAAGAGAGGTCATTTCCATGTGTAGTGCAAAATGAGATTTGTGGTGTGCTGGGCAAGCTTTCGCTTTCTCTTTAGGTGCACTGCAGTGCTCTTCGCTATGCATAGTTGAAAGAGTGCATGGCATGCTTTCAAGACGCAGAGAATATTGCTATAGTCGAGAGGTTTTATAAGAAAAGCGCACCTGCCAGAGGTGTTTTGGCAGTAGCAAAACTTCCCTGCAGAGTGATCTGTGAGAGAGGTAGACGGCACTTCATCTCCCTTTGAGAGACATCGCTTCTCGGTACAAAGCGCGATTAAGAAAGCCACACTGCACTGAGGTGCTCTGCACAGAATACCGGTTGTCAGGGACTAGGGGTATGAAGCAGGATGTGCCAGAACCAGCTTTGCTACAACATAGTTATTCGTCACGCAGATTTCTGCGGTAGATATCCTTGATGCAGAGAAGTAATTTCTATGTGTAGTCCAAAGTGAGATCTGTGATGTTCTGGGCACGCTTTCGCTTTTGCTTTAGGTGCACTGCAGTGCTCTTTGCGGTGCATAGTTGAAAGAGTGTGTGGTCTGGTTTCAAGAAGCAGAAAAAATTGATGCGGTAGAGAGGTTTTAAAAGAAAAGTGAACATGCCAGCCGTGTTTTGGCAGTAGCAAAACTTCCCAGGAGAGTGCTCTGTGCGAGGGGTAGACGGCACTTCACCTCCCTTAGAGAGATTTCAGTGCTTGGTGCAAAGTGCGATAAAGAAAGCCACACTGCCCTGAGGTGCTCTGCACAAAATACCGGTTGTCAGGGACTAGTGGTATGAAGCAGGATATGCCAGAACCAGCTTTGCTACAACATAGTTATTCGTCACGCAGATTTCTGGTAGATATCACTGATGCAGAGAAGTAATTTCTATGTGTAGTGCAATGCGAGATCTGTGGTGTGCTGTGCATCGCTTTGAGGCGACTGCAGTGCTCTTCGCTATGCATAGTTGAAAGAGTGTGTGTGTGCTATCAAGCAGCAAAAGAATAGTTCTATGGTAGAGAGGTTTTAGAAGAAAAGTGCACATGCCAGGCGCTGTTTTTAACAACAGCAAAACTTCCCAGGAGAGTGCTCTGTGAGAGGGGTAGACGGCACTTCACCTCCCTTAGAGAGACATCAGAGCTTGGTGCAAAGCGCGATAAGGAAAGCCACACTGCCGCTGAGGTTCTTTGCACAGAATACCGGGTTGTCAGGGACTAGTGGTATGAAGCAGGATATGCCAGAACCAGCTTTGCTACAACATAGTTATCCGTCAGCGCGAGATTTCTGTGGTAGATATCCTTGATACAGAGTAGTCTTTTCTATGTGTAGTGTACAGTGAGATCGGTGGTGTGCTGTGCACGCCGCTTTATAGGTGCACTGCAGTGCTCTTCCCTATGCATAGTTGAAAGAGTGTGTGGTATGCTTTCGAAGCAGCAGAGAATATTGGTATGGTAGAGAGGTTTTATAAGAAAAGCGCACATGCCAGGCGTGTTTTGGCAGTAGCAAACTTCTCAGCAGAGTGCTTTGTGATAGGGGTAGACGGCACTTCACCTCCCTTAGAGAGACATCGCTGCTTGGTACAAAAAGGTATAAGGAGTTTCACACTGCCCTGAGGTGCTCGTGCACAGAATACCGGTTGTCAGGGCTAGTGGTATGAAGCAGGATATGCCAGAACCAGCTTTGCTACAACATAATTATTCGCTATGCAGATTTCTGTGGTAGATATCCCGTGATGCAGAGAAGCTAATTTCTAGTGTAGTGCAAATGAGATCTGTGGTGTGCTGTGCACGTATTCGCTTTAGGTGCACTGCAGTGCTCTTCGCTATGCATAGTTTAATGAGGGTGTGGTATGCTTTCAAGTAGCAGAGAATACTGCTATGGTAGAGACGTTTTAGAAGAAAAGTGCACATGCCAGGTGTTTTGGCAGTAGCAAAACGTCCCAGCAGAGTTCTCTGTGAGAGGGCTGGACGGCACTTCACCTCCCTTGAAGAGACACCACTGCTTGGTACAAAGCTAGCGATAAGGAAAGCCACACTGCCCTGAGGTGCTCTGCACAGAATACCCGGGTTGTCAGGGACTAGTGGTATGAAGCAGGATATGCCAGAACCAGCTTTGCTACCACATAGTTATTCATCAGCGCATGAATGCCGTGGTAGATAACCTTGATACAGAGTAGTCATTTCTAGGTGTAGTGTACAGTGAGATCTGTGATGTGTGCTGTGCACTCTTTAGCTTTAGGTGCACTGCAGTGCTCTTCACTATGCATAGTGGAAAGAGTGTGTGGTATGGTTTCAAGAAGCAGAAAACATCGCTATGGTAGAGAGGTTTTATAAGAAAAGTGCACATGCCAGGCGTGCATGGCAGTAGCAGAACTTCCCAGCAGAGTGCTCTGTGAGAGGGGTAGACGGCACTCCCCACCCTGCCTTAGAGAGACATCAGTTAGCCTTGGGTACACATCGCGAAAGGGATCACACTGCCCCTGAGGTGCTCTGCACAGAATAACGCTGTCAGGGACTAGTGGTATGAAGCAGGATATGCCAGAACCATCTTCTACAACATAGTTATTCGTCAGCAGATTTCTGTGGTAGATATCACTTGATGCAGAGAAGCCATTTCTAGGTGTATTCCAAAGTGAGATCTGTGGTGTGCTGCACGCTAGCTTTAGCTTTAGGTGCACTGCAGTGCTCTTCGCTATGCATAGTTGAAAGAGTGTGTGGTGTGCTATCAAGTAGCAAAGAATAGTTCTATGGTAGAGAGGTTTTAGAAGAAAAGTGCACATGCCAGGCGTGTTTTAACAGTAGCAGAACTTCCCAGCAGAGTGCTCTGTGAGAGGGTAGACGGCACTGCCTCCCTTAGAGAGACATCAGAGCTTGGATTAGGAGAAACCACACTGCCGCTGAGGTGCTCTGCACAGAATACCGGGTTGTCAGGGACTAGTGGTATGAAGCAGGATATGCCAGAACCAGCTTTGCTACAACATAGTTATTCGTCGCCGCAGATTTCTGTGGTAGATATCCTGCGATGCAGAGTAGTCATTTCTATGTGTAGTGTACAGTGAGATCCGTGGTGTGCTGTGCACACTTTCGCTTTAGGTGCACTGCAGTGCTCTTCGCTATGCATAGTTGAAAGAGTGTATGGTATGCTTTCAAGAAGCAGAGAATATTGCTATGGTAGAGAGGTTTTAGAAGAAAAGTGCACATGCCAGGCGTGTTTTGGCAGTAGCAGAACTTCCCAGCAGAGTGTTCTGTGAGAGGGGTAGACGGCACTTCACCTCCCTTAGAGAGACATCGCTGCTTGGTACAAAGCGCGATTAAGAAAGCCACACTGCACTGAGGTGCTCTGCACAGAATACCGGTTGTCAGGGACTAGTGGTATGAAGCAGGATATGCCAGAACCAGCTTTGCTACAACATAGTTATTCACGTCGGGCAGATTTCGGTAATTTCTAGGTGTAGTGCAAAGTGAGATCTGTGGTGTGCTGTGCACACTTCGCTTTAGCTTATGTGCACTGCAGTGCTCTTCGCTATGCATAGTTGAAAGCGTGTAGAGGCATGTTTTCAAGTAGCAGAGAATATTGCTATGGTAGAGAGGTTTTATAAGAAAGAGTGCGCATGCCAGGCGTGTTTTGGCAGCAGCAAACTTCCCAGCAGAATGCTCTGTGAGGGGGTTGACGGCACTTCACCTCCTGTAGAGAGATACCAGTGCTTGGTGCAAGCGCTGATAAGGAAAGCCGCACTGCCCTGAGGTGCTCTGCACAGAATACCGCTGTCAGGGACTAGTGGTATGAAGCAGGATATGCCAGAACCAGCTAGCTACAACATAGTTATTCGTCGCAGATTTCTGTGGTAGATATCCTTGATGCAGAGAAGTCACATCTAGTGTAGTGCAAAGTGAGATCTGTGGTGTGATGCTCAGCACACTTTCGCTTTAGGTGCACTGCAGTGCTCTTCGCTATGCATAGTGGAAAGAGTGTATGGTATGCTTTCAAATAGCTGGTATATTGCTATGGTAGAGAGGTTTTAGAAGAAAAGTGCACATGCCAGGCGTGTTTTGGCAGTAGCAAACTTCCCAGCAGAGTGCTCTGTGAGAGGGGTTGGCGCACTTCACCTCTTATGAGAGACATCGCTGTCTGGTACAAAATCGCATTAAGAAAAGCCACACTGCACTGAGGTGCTCTGCACAGAATACCGCTGTCAGGGACTAGTGGTATGAAGCAGGATATGCCAGAACCAGCTTTGCTACTACAAAATTTCGTCGCAAGCAGATTTCTGTGGTAGATATCAGATGCAGAGAAGTCATTTCTATGTGTAGTGCAAAGTGAGATCTGTGGTGTGCTGTGCACGCTTTAGCTTTAGGTGCACTGCAGTGCTCTCGCCATGCATAGTGAAAGAGTGTATGGTATGCTTTCAAGAAGCAGAGAATATTGCTATGGTAGAGAGGTTCTGTGAAGAAAAGTGCACATGCCAGGCGTGTTTTGGCAGTAGCAGAACTTCCCAGCAGAGTGCTCTGTGAGACGGGTAGATCTACACTCACCTCCTTTAGAGAGACATCAGTGCTCGCGTAGAAAGCGCCATTAGGAAAGCCCCACACTGCACTGAGGTGCTCTGCACAGAATACCGGTTGTCAGGGACTAGTGGTATGAAGCAGGATATGCCAGAACCAGCTTTGCTACAACATAGTCATTCGTCGCGCGAGATTTCTGTGGTAGATATCAGTGATGCAGAGTAGTCATTTCTATGTGTAGTGCACAGTGAGATCTGTGGTGTGCTGTGCACACTTTCTAGCTTTAGGTGCACTGCAGTGCTCTTCCTATGGATAGTTGAAAGAGTGTATGGTATGGTTTCAAATAGCAGAGAATATTGCTATGGTAGAGAGGTTTTAGAAGAAAAGTGCACATGCCAGGCGGTTTTGGCAGTAGCAAAACTTCCCAGCAGAGTGCTCTGTGAGAGGGTAGATGGCACTTCACCTCCCTTAGAGACTTCGCTGCTTGGTACAAAGCCGATTATGGAAAGCACACTGCACTGAGGTGCTCTGCACAGAATACCGGTTGTCAGGGACTAGTGGTATGAAGCAGGATATGCCAGAACCAGCTTTGCTACAACATAGTTATTCTGTCAGCGCAGATTTGTGTGGCAGATATCCTTGATGCAGAGAAGTCTCTAGGTGTAGTGCAAAGTGAGATCTAGGTGTGATGCTGTGCACACTTTTAGCTTTAGGTGCACTGCAGTGCTCTTCGCCATGCATAGTTGAAAGAGTGTATGGTATGCTTTCAAATAGCTAGAATATTGCTATGGTAGAGTGGTTTTAGAAGAAAAGTGCACATGCCAGGCGTGTTTTGGCAGTAGCAGAACTTCCCCAGCAGAGTGCTCTGTGAGAGGGGTAGGCGCCACTTCACCTCCCTTAGAGAGACATCGCTGTCTTGGTACAACCCGATTAAGAAAGCCATTACGGCCACTGAGGTGCTCTGCACAGAATACCGGCTGTCAGGGACTAGTGGTATGAAGCAGGATATGCCAGAACCAGCTTTGCTACACAAAATTTTCGTCACGCAGATTTCTGTGGTAGATATCATACTAGATGCAGAGGAGTAATTTCTATGTGTAGTGCAAAGTGAGATCTGTGGTGTGCTGTGCACGCTTTAGCTTTAGGTGCACTGCAGTGCTCTTCGCTATGCATAGTGGAAAGAGTGTATGGTATGCTTTTCAAGAAGCAGAGAATATTGCTATGGTAGAGAGGTTCTGTGAAGAAAAGTGCACATGCCAGGCGTGTTTTGGCAGTAGCAGAACTTCCCAGCAGAGTGCTCTGTGAGAGGGTAGACGCACTTCACCTCCCTTAGAGACATCAGCTGCTTGGTACAAATCGCGATTAGGGAAACCACACTGCACTGAGGTGCTCTGCACAGAATACCGGTTGTCAGGGACTAGTGGTATGAAGCAGGATATGCCAGAACCAGCTTTGCTACAACATAGTTATTCGTCGCGCAGATTTCTGTGGTAGATATCAGTGATGCAGAGAAGTCATTTCTATGTGAAGTGTACAGTGAGATCTGTGGCGTGCTGTGCACACTTTTTAGCTTTAGGTGCACTGCAGTGCTCTTCGCCATGCATAGTGGAAAGAGTGTATGGTATGCTTCAACAGCTAGCAGAGAATATTGCTATGGTAGAGAGGTTTTAGAAGAAAAGTGCACATGCCAGGCGTGTTTTGGCAGTAGCAGAACTTCCCAGCAGAGGCTCTGTGAGAGGGTAGACGGCACTTCACCTCCTCTTAGAGAGAAATCGCTGCTTGGTACAAAAGCGCGATTATGAAAGCAGCTCATGCCCTGAGGTGCTCTGCACAGAATACCGGTTGTCAGGGACTAGTGGTATGAAGCAGGATATGCCAGAACCAGCTTTGCTACAACATAGTTATTCATTACGCAGATTTCTGTGGTAGATATCCCTTGATGCAGAGAAGCCACTTCTCATGTGTAGTGCAAAGTGAGATCTGTGGTGTGCTGTGCACACTTTCGCTTTAGCTTTAGGTGCACTGCAGTGCTCTTCGCTATGCAGAGTTGAAAGAGTGTATGGTATGCTTTCAAGAAGCAGAGAATATTGCTATGGTAGAGAGGTTTTATAAAGAAAAGGTGCACATGCCCAGGCGTGTTTTGGCAGTAGCAGAACTTCCCAGCAGAGTGTTCTGTGAGAGGGGTAGACGGCACTTCACCTCCTTTAGAGAGACATCGCTGCTTGGTACAAAAGCCGAGAAGGAAAAGACCACACTGCACTGAGGTGCTCTGCACAGAATACCGGGTTGTCAGGGACTAGTGGTATGAAGCAGGATATGCCAGAACCAGCTTTGCTACAATCATAGTTATTCGTCACACAGATTTCTGTGGCAGATATCCGTGATGCAGAGTAGTCATTTCCAGGTGTAGTGCAAAGTGAGATCTGTGGTGTGCTGTGCACACTTTCGCTTTAGCTTTAGGTGCACTGCAGTGCTCTTCGCCATGCATAGTGGAAAGAGTGTATGGTATGCTTTCGAAGCAGAGAATATTGCTATGGTCGAGAGGTTTCTATAAGAAAAGTGCACATGCCAGGCGTGTTTTGGCAGTAGCAGAACTTCCCAGCAGAGTGTTCTGTGAGGGGTAGACGGCACTTCACCTCCCTTAGAGAGACATCAGTGCTTGGTACAAAGCGTCGATAAGGAAACCACACTGCACTGAGGTGCTCTGCACAGAATACCGGTTGTCAGGGACTAGTGGTATGAAGCAGGATATGCCAGAACCAGCTTTGCTACAACATAGTTATTCGTCGTTAGCAGATTTCTGTGGTAGATATCGCGATGCAGAGTAGTCATTTCAGGTGTAGTGCACAGTGAGATCTGTGGTGTGCTGTGCACACTTTCGGCTTTTAGGTGCACTGCAGTGCTCTTCGCTATGCATAGTGGAAAGAGTGTATGGTATGCTTTCAAGCTATCAAGAGAATATTGCTATGGTAGAGCGGTTTTAGAAGAAAAGTGCACATGCCAGGCGTGTTTTGGCAGTAGCAGAACTTCCCAGAAGAGTGCTCTGTGAGATTGGTAGACGGCACTTCACCTCCCTCTAGAGAGACATGGCTGCTTGGTACAAAGCGCCGATTAAGAGACAGCACTGCCCTGAGGTGCCCTGCACAGAATACCGGTTGTCAGGGACTAGTGGTATGAAGCAGGATATGCCAGAACCAGCTTTGCTACAACATAGTTATTCGTCACGCAGATTTCTGTGGCAGATATCCTTGATGCAGAGAAGCCATTTCTAGTGTAGTGCAAAGTGAGATCTGTGGTGTGCTGTGCACACACCTTTTAGCTTTAGGTGCACTGCAGTGCTCTTCGCTATGCATAGTTGAAAGAGTGTGTGGTATGCTTTCAAGAAGCAAGAGAATATTGCTATGGTAGAGAGGTTTTAGAAGAAAAGTGCACATGCCAGGCGTGTTTTGGCAGTAGCAGAAACTTCCACGCAGAGTGCTCGTCTCGAAGGGTTAGACGGCTCTTCATCGAACTTAGAGACATACATCGCTGGATGTACAGAGCGCGATTAAGACAGCCACACTGCACTGAGGTGCTCTGCACAGAATACCGGTTGTCAGGGACTAGTGGTATGAAGCAGGATATGCCAGAACCAGCTTTGCTACAACATAATTATTCGTCACGCAGATTTCTGTGGTAGATATCCTTGATGCAGAGAAGTCTAATGGGTGTAGTGCAAAGTGAGATCTGTGGTGTGCTGTGCACACTTTCGCTTTAGGTGCACTGCAGTGCTCTTCGCCATGCATAGTGGAAAGAGTGTATGGTATGCTTTCAACGAAAGCAGAGAATATTGCTATGGTAGAGAGGTTTTAGAAGAAAAGTGCACATGCCAGGCGTGTTTTAACGCAGAACAAACTTCCAGCAGAGTGCTCTGTGAGAGGGGTAGACGGCACTTCACCTCCCTTAGAGAGACATGGCTGCTTTGATCACAAAAGCGATAAGGAAACCACACTCTATCTGAGGTGCTCTGCACAGAATACCGGTTGTCAGGGACTAGTGGTATGAAGCAGGATATGCCAACCAGCTTTGCTGCTAACATAGTTATTCGTCAGCTGATTTCGTGTGGTAGATATCCGTGATGCAGAGAAGCCATTTCTAGGTGTAGTGCAAAGTGAGATCTGTGGTGTGCTGTGCACTTTCTTAGCTTTAGGTGCACTGCAGTGCTCATCCGGTATGCATAGTTGAAAGAGTGTGTGAGGTATGGTTTCAAGAAGCAGAGAATATTGCTATGGTAGAGAGGTTTTAGAAGAAAAGTGCACATGCCAGGCGTGTTTTGGCAGTAGCAGAACTTCCCAGCAGAGTGCTCCTGCGAGAGGGTAGACGGCACTTCACCTCCTTGAGAGACATCAGTGCTTGGTACAAGCCGATAAGAAACCACACTGCCCTGAAGTGCTCTGCACAGAATACCGGGTTGTCAGGGACTAGTGGTATGAAGCAGGATATGCCAGAACCAGCTTTCCTACAACATAGTTATTCGTCGCTAGATTTCTGTGTGGTAGATACTAGATGCAGAGAAGCATTTCTAGGTGTAGTGCAAAGTGAGATCTGTGGTGTGCTGCGCAGCTTTAGCTTTAGGTGCACTGCAGTGCTCTTCGCTATGCATAGTGGAAAGAGTGTATGGTATGTTTTCAAGAAGCAGAGAATATTGCTATGGTAGAGAGGTTTTAGAAGAAAAGTGCACATGCCAGGCGTGTTTTGGCAGTAGCAGAACTTCCCAGCAGAGTGCTCTGTGAGGCGGGTGACGACCGCTTCACCTCCTAGAGACATCAGTGCTTGGTAGAAAGCGCCGATTAAAAGAAGTCATTCTCACTGCCCTGAGGTGCTCTGCACAGAATACCGGGTTGTCAGGGACTAGTGGTATGAAGCAGGATATGCCAGAACCAGCTTTGCTACAACATAGCTCATTCGTCGCGCGAGATTTCTGTGGTAGATATCCTTGATACAGAGTAAGCCATTTCTATGTGCAGGTGTACAGTGAGATCTGTGGCGTGCTGTGCACCATACGCTTTAGGTGCACTGCAGTGCTCTTCGCTATGCATAGTGGAAAGAGTGTATGGTATGCTTTCAAATAGCAGAGAATATTGCTATGGTAGAGAGGTTTTAGAAGAAAAGTGCACATGCCTGGCGTGTTTTGGCAGTAGCAAACTCCCGCAGAGAGCTCTTGAGATTGGTAGATGGCACTTCACCTCCCTTTAGAGACTCGGCTGCTTGGTACAAAATGCGATTATGAAAGCCACTGGCCTGAGGTGCTCTGCACAGAATACCGGTTGTCAGGGACTAGTGGTATGAAGCAGGATATGCCAGAACCAGCTTTGCTACAACATAGTTATTCACGCGCAGATTTCTGTGGCAGATATCCTTGATGCAGAGAAGTCACATCTATGTGTAGTCGCAAAGTGAGATCTGTGGTGTGCTGTACACTTGCTTTAGCTTTAGGTGCACTGCAGTGCTCTTCGGCTATGCAGAGTTGAAAGAGTGTGTGGTATGCTTCTAGCTAGCAGAAAATATTTCATGGTAGAGAGGTTTTATAAGAAAAGTGCACATGCGAGCTGTTTTGGCAGTAGCAGAACTTCCCTGCAGAGTGCTCTGTCTGAGGTTCACGGCTCTTCACCTCCATTAGAGAGATATCGGCTGCTTGGTACCAGCACGATAGGGAAAACCACACTGTCACTGAGGATGCTCTGCACAGAATACCGGTTGTCAGGGACTAGTGGTATGAAGCAGGATATGCCAGAACCAGCTTTGCTACAACATAGTTATTCGTCAGCGCAGATTTCTGTGGTAGATATCCCTTGATGCAGAGAAGTAATTTCTATGTAGTGCGAGTGAGATCTGTGGTGTGCTGTGCGCTCAGCTTTTAGCTGAGTACTCTTCGCTATGCATAGTTGAAAGAGTGTGGTATGATTTTCCAGTAGCAGAGAATATTGCTATGGTAGAGGAGGTTCTAGAAGAAAAGTGCAAATGCCAGCCATGTTTTGGCAGTGGCAAACTTCCCAGCAGAGTGCTCTGTGAGAGGGTAGACGGCACTTCACCTCCCTTTAGAGATATCACTGCTTGCTACAAAATGCCGTATGATAGGGAAAACCACACTGCACTGAGGTGCTCTGCACAGAATACCGGCTGTCAGGGACTAGTGGTATGAAGCAGGATATGCCAGAACCAGCTTTGCTACAACATAGTTATTCGTCAGCAGATTTCTGTGGTAGATATCCTTGATGCAGAGTAGTCATTTCAGGTGTAGTGCAAAGTGAGATCTGTGGTGTGCTGTGCACACTTTCTTTAGCTTTAGGTGCACTGCAGTGCTCTTCGTATGCATAGTGAAAGAGTGTGTGGTATGCTTTCAAGAAGCAGAGAATATTGCTATGGTAGAGAGGTTCTGAAGAAAAGTGCACATGCCAGGTGTGTTTTGGCAGTAGCAGAACTTCCCAGCAGAGTGCTCTGGGAGAGGGTAGACGGCACTCTCCCTTAGAGAGACATCAGTGCTGGTGCAAAGCTCGATAAGGAAAACCACACTGCACTGAGGTGCTCTGCACAGAATACCAGTTGTCAGGGACTAGTGGTATGAAGCAGGATATGCCAGAACCAGCTTTGCTACAACATAGTTATTCGTCACGCAGATTTCTGTGGCAGATATCCTTGATGCAGAGAAGTCATTTCTAGTGTAGTGCAAAGTGAGATCTGTGGTGTGCTGTGCCACGCTTTAAAGCTTAGCTTTTAGGTGCACTGCAGTGCTCTTCCCTATGCATAGTTGAAAGAGTGTGTGATATGCTTTCAAGAAGCATAAGAGAATATTGGTATGGTAGAGAGGTTTTATAAGAAAAGTGCACATGCCAGGCGTGTTTTGGCAGTAGCAAAACTTCCCTGCAGAGTGCCTCATTTCGAGGGGTAGAGCTGACTCTTCACCTTAGCTTAGATAGACATCGCTGGTTCGTACGAAACGCTGATTAAGAAAGCCACAAAGCACTGAGGTGCTCTGCACAGAATGCTGATTCAGGGACTAGTGGTATGAAGCAGGATATGCCAGAACCAGCTTTCTACAACATACTTATTAGGTCGCATGATTTCTGTGGTAGATATCCTTGATGCAGAGAAGTAATTTCTATGTGTAGTGCAAAGTGAGATCTGTGGTGTGCTGTGCACATTTTCGCTTTAGGTGCACTGCAGTGCTCTTCGCTATGCATAGTTGAAAGAGTGTATGGTATGCATTCAACGAGCAGAGAATAGTGCTATGGTAGAGAGGTTTTACAAGAAATGTGCACATGCCGGGCGTGTTTTAACAATAACAAAACTTCCCAGCAGAGTGCTCTGTGAGAGGGGTAGACGGCACTTCACCTCCCTTAGAGAGACATGGCTGCTTGATACAAAGCGCAATAAGGAAAGCCACACCTCCCTGAGGTGCTCTGCACAGAATACTGGTTGTCAGGGACTAGTGGTATGAAGCAGGATATGCCAACACCAGCTTTGCTACAACATAGTTATTCGTCACGCAGATATCTGTGGTAGATATCCGTAATGCAGAGAAGTCATTTCTAAGTGTAGTGCAAAGTGAGATCCGTGGTGTGCTGTGCACGCTTTCGCTTTCGCTTTAGGTGCACTGCAGTGCTCATCGGTATGCATAGTTGAAAGAGTGTGTGGTATGGTTTCAAGTAGCAGAAAACATCGCTATGGTAGAGAGGTTTTATAAGAAAAGTGCACATGCCAGGCGTGTTTTGGCAGTAGCAAAACTTCCCAGAAGAGAGCTCTGTGAGATTGGTAGATGGCACTTCACCTCCCTTAGAGAGACTTCGCTGCTTGGTACAAAGCGCGATTATGAAAGCCGCTCTGCCCTGAGATGCTCTGCACAGAATACCGGTTGTCAGGGACTAGTGGTATGAAGCAGGATATGCCAGAACCAGCTTTGCTACAACATAGTCATTCGTCGCGCAGATTTCTGTGGTAGATATCCTTGATACAGAGTAGTCTTTTCTATGTGAAGTGTACAGTGAGATCTGGGGCGTGCTGTGCACGCTTTCGCTTTAGGTGCACTGCAGTGCTCTTCCCTATGCATAGTTGAAAGAGTGTGTGGTATGGTTTCAAATAGCAGAAAATATTGCTGTGGTAGAGAGGTTTTATAAGAAAAGTGCACATGCCTGGCGTGTTTTGGCAGTAGCAAAACTTCCCAGAAGAGAGCTCTGTGAGATTGGTAGATGGCACTTCACCTCCCTCAGAGAGACATCACTGCTTGGTACAAAGCGCGATTATGAAAGCCGCTCTGCCCTGAGATGCTCTGCACAGAATACCGGTTGTCAGGGACTAGTGGTATGAAGCAGGATATGCCAGAACCAGCTTTGCTACAACATAGTCATTCGTCGCGCAGATTTCTGTGGCAGATATCCTTGATGCAGAGAAGTCACATCTATGTGTAGTGCGAAGTGAGATCTGTGGTGTGCTGTGCACGCTTTCGCTTTCTCTTTAGGTGCACTGCAGTGCTCTTCGGTATGCAGAGTTGAAAGAGTGTGTGGTATGCTTTCTAGTAGCAGAAAATATTTCTATGGTAGAGAGGTTTTATAAGAAAAGTGCACATGCCAGGCGTGTTTTGGCAGTAGCAAAACTTCCCTGCAGAGTGCTCTGTGCGAGGGTTAACGGCTCTTCACCTCCATTAGAGAGATATCGCTGCTTGGTACAAAGCGCGATAAGGAAAGCCACACTGTCCTGAGATGCTCTGCACAGAATACCAGTTGTCAGGGACTAGTGGTATGAAGCAGGATATGCCAGAACCAGCTTTGCTACAACATAGTCATTCGTCGCGCAGATTTCTGTGGCAGATATCCTTGATGCAGAGAAGTAATTTCTATGTGTAGTGCAAAGTGAGATCCGTGGTGTGCTGTGCACGCTTTCGCTTTCGCTTTAGGTGCACTGCAGTGCTCTTCGCTATGCATAGTTGAAAGAGTGTGCGGTATGATTTCAAGTAGCAGGGAATATTGCTATGGTAGAGAGGTTCTATAAGAAAAATGCAAATGCCAGCCGTGTTTTGGCAGTCGCAAAACTTCCCAGCAGAGTGCTCTGTGAGAGGGGTAGACGGCACTTCACCTCCCTTAGAGAGACATCGCTGCTTGGTACAAAGCGCGATAAGGAAAACCACACTGCCCTGAGGTGCTCTGCACAGAATACCGGTTGTCAGGGACTAGTGGTATGAAGCAGGATATGCCAGAACCAGCTTTTCTACAATATAGTTATTCGTCACGCAGATTTCTGTGGTAAATATCCTTGATACAGAGTAGTAATTTCCAGGTGTAGTGCGAAGTGAGATCTGTGGTGTGCTGTGCACGCTTTCGATTTTGCTTTAGGTGCACTGCAGTGCTCATCGGTATGCATAGTTGAAAGAGTGTGTGGTATGATTTCAAGTAGCAGAGAATATTGCTATGGTAGAGAGGTTCTATAAGAAAAATGCACATGCCTGGTGTGTTCTGGCAGTAGCAAAACTTCCCAGCAGAGTGCTCTGGGAGAGGGGTAGACGGCACTTCACCTCCCTTAGAGAGACATCAGTGCTTGGTGCAAAGCTCGATAAGGAAAACCACACTGCCCTGAGGTGCTCTGCACAGAATACCGGTTGTCAGGGACTAGTGGTATGAAGCAGGATATGCCAGAACCAGCTTTGCTACAACATAGTCATTCGTCGCGCAGATTTCTGTGGTAGATATCCTTGATACAGAGTAGTCTTTTCTATGTGTAGTGTACAGTGAGATTTGTGGCGTGCTGTGCACGCTTTCGGTTTAGGTGCACTGCAGTGCTCTTCCCTATGCATAGTTGAAAAAGTGTCTGGTATGCTTTCAAGCATAAGAGAATATTGGTATGGTAGAGCGGTTTTATAAGAAAAGTGCACATGCCAGGCGTGTTTTGGCAGTAGCAAAACTTCCCAGAAGAGGGCTCTGTGAGATTGGTAGACGGCACTTCACCTCCCCTAGAGAGACATGGCTGCTTGGTACAAAGCGCGACTAAGAAAGCCGCACTGCCCTGAGATGCCCTGCACAGAATACAGGTTGTCAGGGACTAGTGGTATGAAGCAGGATATGCCAGAACCAGCTTTGCTACAACATAGTTATTCGTCACGCAGATTTCTGTGGCAGATATCCTTGATGCAGAGAAGTCACATCTATGTGTAGTGCAAAGTGAGATCTGTGGTGTGCTGTGCACGCTTTCGCTTTCGCTTTAGGTGCACTGCAGTGCTCTTCCCTATGCATAGTTGAAAGAGTGTGTGATATGCTTTCAAGCATAAGAGAATATTGGTATGGTAGAGAGGTTTTATAAGAAAAGTGCACATGCCAGGCGTGTTTTGGCAGTAGCAAAACTTCCCTGCAGAGTGCTCATTTCGAGGGTTAGACGGCTCTTCACCTCACTTAGATAGACATCGCTGGTTCGTACAGAGCGCGATTAAGAAAGCCACAAAGCGCTGAGGTGCTCTGCACAGAATACTGGTTCAGGGACTAGTGGTATGAAGCAGGATATGCCAGAACTAGCTTTTCTACAACATACTTATTCGTCGCGCAGATTTCTGTGGTAGATATCCTTGATGCAGAGAAGTAATTTCTATGTGTAGTGCAAAGTGAGATCTGTGGTGTGCTGTGCACATTTTCGCTTTAGGTGCACTGCAGTGCTCTTCGCTATGCATAGTTGAAAGAGTGTATGGTATGCATTCAACGAGCAGAGAATAGTGCTATGGTAGAGAGGTTTAGAAGTAAATATGCACATGCTGGTGTTTTAACAATAACAAAACTTCCCAGCAGAGTGCTCTTGGAGAGAGGTAGACGGCACTTCACCTCCCTTAGAGAGACATGGCTGCTTGATACAAAGCGCGATAAGGAAAGCCACACCTCCCTGAGGTGCTCTGCACAGAATACTGGTTGTCAGGGACTAGTGGTACTGAAGCAGGATATGCCAACACCAGCTTTGCTACAACATAGTTATTCGTCACGCAGATATCTGTGGTAGATATCCGTAATGCAGAGAAGTCATTTCTAAGTGTAGTGCAAAGTGAGATCCGTGGTGTGCTGTGCACGCTTTCGCTTTCGCTTTAGGTGCACTGCAGTGCTCATCGGTATGCATAGTTGAAAGAGTGTGTGGTATGGTTTCAAGTAGCAGAAATTATTGCTATGGTAGAGAGGTTTTATAAGAAAAGTGCACATGCCAGGCGTGTTTTGGCAGTAGCAAAACTTTACTGCCGAGTGCTCTGTTCGAGGGTTAACGGCTCTTCACCTCCATTAGAGAGACATCAGTGCTTGGTGCAAAGCGCGATAAGGAAAACTACACTGCCCTGAGGTGCTCTGCGCAGAATACCGGTTGTCAGGGACAAGTGGTATGAAGCAGGATATGCCAGAACCGGCTTTTCTACAATATAGTTATTCGTCACGCAGATTTCTGTGGCAATTATCCTTGATGCAGAGTAGTAATTTTTATGTGTAGTGCAAAGTGAGATCTGTGGTGTGCTGTGCACGCTTTCGCTTTTGGTGCACTGCAGTGCTCTTCGCTGTGCATAGTTGAAAGAGTGTGTGGTATGCTTTCGAGTAGCAGAGAATATTGCTATGGTAGAGAGGTTTTCGAAGAAAAGTGCACATGCCAGGTGTTTTTTAACAGCAGCAAAACTTCCCAGAAGAGAGCTCTGTTAGATTGGTAGACGGCACTTCACCTCCCTTAGAGAGACATGGCTGCTTGGTACAAAGCGCGATTAAGAAAGCCGCACTGCCCTGAGATGCCCTGCACAGAATACCGGTTGTCAGGGACTAGTGGTAGGAAGCAGGATATGCCCGAACCAGCTTTGCTACAACACAGTTATTCGTCACGCAGATTTCCGTGGTAAATATCCTTGATACAGAGTAGTCATTTCTATGTGTAGTGCGAAGTGAGATCTGTGGTGTGCTGTGCACGCTTTCGCTTTCGCTTTAAGTGCATTGCAGTGCTCTTCGGTATGCAGAGTTGAAAGAGTGTGTGGTATGCTTTCTAGTAGCAGAAAATATTTCTATGGTAGAGAGGTTTTATAAGAAAAGTGCACATGCCAGGCGTGTTTTGGCAGTAGCAAAACTTTACTGCCGAGTGCTCTGTTCGAGGGTTAACGGCTCTTCACCTCCATTTGAGAGACATCAGTGCTTGGTGCAAAGCGCGATAAGGAAAACTACACTGCCCTGAGGTGCTCTGCACAGAATACCGGTTGTCAGGGTCTAGTGGTATGAAGCAGGATATGCCAGGACCAGCTTTTCTACAATATAGTTATTCGTCACGCAGATTTCTGTGGTAAATATCCTTGATACAGAGTAGTAATTTCCAGGTGTAGTGCGAAGTGAGATTTGTGGCGTGCTGTGCACGCTTTCGGTTTTGGTGCACTGCAGTGCTCTTCCCTATGCATAGTTGAAAAAGTGTCTGGTATGCTTTCAAGCATAAGAGAATATTGGTATGGTAGAGAGGTTTTATAAGAAAAGTGCACATGCCAGGCGTGTTTTGGCAGTAGCAAAACTTCCCTGCAGAGTGCTCATTTCGAGGGTTAGACGGCTCTTCACCTCACTTAGATAGACATCGCTGGTTCGTACAGAGCGCGATTAAGAAAGCCACACTGCACTGAGGTGCTCTGCACAGAATACTGGTTCAGGGACTTGTGGTATGAAGCAGGATATGCCAGAACCAGCTTTTCTGCAACATACTTATTCGTCGCGCAGATTTCTGTGGTAGATATCCTTGATGCAGAGAAGTAATTTCTATGTGTAGTTCAAAGTGAGATCTGTGGTGTGCTGTGCACGCTTTTGCTTTAGCCGCACTGCAGTGCTCTTTGCTATGCAGAGTTGAAAGACTGTGTGGTATGCTTTCAAGTAGCAGAAAATTTTGCTGTGGTGGAGAGGTTTTATAAGAGAAGTGCACATGCCAGGAGTTTTTTAACAGCAGCAAAACTTCCCAGAAGAGTGCTTTGTGAGATTGGTAGACGGCACTTCACCTCCCTTAGAGAGACATGGCTGCTTGGTACTAAGCGCGATTAAGAAAGCCGCACAGCCCTGAGATGCTCTGCACAGAATACCAGTGGTCAGGGACTAGTGGTATGAAGCAGGATATGCCAGAACCAGTTTTCTACAACATAGTTATTCGTCGCGCAGATTTCTGTGGTAGATATCCTTGATGCAGAGAAGTAACTTCTATGTGTAGTGCAAAGTGAGATCTGTGTTGTGCTGTGCACGATTTCGCTTTCGCTTTAGGTGCACTGCAATGCTCTTCGCTATGCGTAGATGCAAGAGTGTATGGTACGCTTTCAAGAAGCAGAGAATATTGCTATGGTCGAGAGGTTTTAGAAGAAAAGTGCACATGCCAGGCGTTTTTTGGCAGTAGCCAAACTTCCCAGCAGAGTGATCTGTGAGATGGGTAGACGGCACTTCACCTCCTTTAGAGAGACATTGCTGCTTGGTACAAAGCACGATTAAGAAAGCCACACCTCCTTGAGGTGCTCTGCACAGAATACCGGTTGTAAGGGACTAGTGGCATGAAGCAGGATATGCCAGAACCAGCTTTGCTACAACACACTTAATTATCGCGCATATTCTGTGATAGATATTCTTGATGCAGAGAAGTAATTTGTATGTGTAGTGCAAAGTGAGATCTGTGGTGTGCTGTGCACGCTTTCGCTTTCGCTTTAGGTGCATGCTGTGCTTTTTGCTATGCATAGTTGAAAGTGTGGATTGTATGACTTCAAGAAGCAGAGAATGTTGCTAGGGCCGAGAGGTTTTAGAAGAAAAGTGCACATGCCAGGCGTGTTTTGGCAGCAGGAAAACTTCCCAGCAGAGTGCTCTCTGAGAGAGGCAGACGGCACGTCACCTCCCTTGGAAAGACATCCCTGTTTGGTACAAAGCGCGATTAAGAAAACCACACTGTACTGAAGTGCTCTACACAGAATACCGGTTGTCAGGGACTAGTGGTATGAAGCAGGATATGCCAGAACCAGCTTTGCTACAACATAGTTATTCATCACGCAGATTTCTGTGGTAGATATCCTTGATACAGAGTAGTAATTTCGATGTGTAGTGCCAAGTGAGGTCAGTGGTGTGCTAGGCGCTCTTTCGCTTTTGCTTTAGGTGCACTGCAGTGCTCTTCGCTATGCATAGTTGAAATAGTGTATGGTATGCTTTCAAGAAGCAGAGAATATTGCTATGGTAGAGAGGTTTTAGAAGAAAAGTGCACATGCCAGGCGTGTTTTGGCAGTAGCAAAACGACCCAGCAGAGTGCTCTCTAAGACAGGCAGACGTCACTTCACCACCCTTAGAGAGACTTCTCTGCTTGGTACAAAGCACGATTAAGAAAGGCACACTGCCCTGAGGTGCTCTGTACAGAATATCGGTTGACAGGGACTAGTGGTATGAAGCAGGATATGCCAGAACCAGCTTTGCTACAACATAGTTATTCGTCACGCAGATTTCTCTGGTAGATATCCTTGATGCAGAGAAGTAATTCCTATGTGTAGTGCAAAGTGAGATCTGTGGTGTTCTGTCCACGCTTTCGCTTTCGCTTTAGGTGCACTGCAATGCTCTTCGCTATGCGTAGATGCAAGTATGTACGATATGCTTTCAAGAAACAGAGAATATTGCTATGGTAGAGAGGATTTAGAAGATAAGTGCACATGCCAGGCGTGTTTTGGCAGTAGCAAAAGTTCCCAGCAGAGTGCTCTGTGAGAGGGGTAGACGGCACTTCCCCTCCCTTAGGAAGACATCGCTGCTTGGTACAAAGCGCGATAAGGAAACCCACACTGCCCTGAGGTGCTCTGCACAGAATACCGGTTGTCAGGGGCTAGTGGTATGAAGCAGAATGGGCCAGAACCAGCTTTGCTACAACATAGTTATTCGTCACGCAGATTTCCGTGGTAGATATCCTTGATGCAGAGAAGTAATTTCTATGTGTAGTGCAAAGTGAGATCTGTGGTGTGCTGTGCATGCTATTGCTCTCGATTTAGGTGCACTGCAGTGCTCTTCGCTATGCGTAGTTGAAAGAGTGTAGGGTATGCTTTCAAGAAGCCGAGAATATTGCTATGGTTGAGAGGTTTTAGAAGATAAGTGCACATACCAGGCGTGTTTAGGCAGTAGCAAAAGTTCCTAGCAGAGTGCTCTGTGAGAGGGGTTGAAGGCACTTCACCTCCCTTAGAGAGACATCGCTGCTTGGTACAAAGCGCGATAAGGAAAGCCACACTGCCCTGCTATGCTCTGCACAGAATACCGGTTGTCAGGGACTCGTGGTATGAAGGAGGATATGCCAGAACCAGCTTTGCTACGACGAAGTTATTCGTTACGCTGATTTTTGTGGTAGATATCCATGATTCAGCGAAGTAATTTCTATGTGTAGTGCAAAGTGAGATCTCTGGTGTGCTGTGCACGCTTTCGCTTTTGCTTTAGGTGCACTGCAGTGCTCTTCCCTATGCATAGTTGAAAGAGTGTGTGGTATGCTTTCAATAAGCAAAGAATATTGCTATGGCAGAGAGGTTTTAAAAGAAAAGTGCACATGCCAGGCGTGTTTTGGCAGTAGAAAAATTTCCCAGCAGAGTGCTCTGTGAGAGGGGTAGACAACACTTCACCTCCCTTAGAGAGACTTCGCTGCTTGGTACAAAGCGCGATTAGGAAACCCAATTGGCCTGAGGTGCACTGCTCAGAACACCGGTTGTCAGGGACTAGTGGTATGAAGCAGGATATGCCAGAACCAGCTTTGCAACAACATAGTTATTCATCACGCAGATTTCTGTCGTAGATATCCTTAATGCAGAGAAGTAATTTCTATGTGTAGTGCAAAGTGAGATTTGTGGTGTGCTGTGTACGCTTTCGCTTTTGCTTTAGGTGGACTGCAGTGCTCTTCGCTATGCATCGTTGAAAGAGTGTATGGTATGCATACAAGAAGCAGAGAATAGTGTTAAGGTAGAGAGGTTTTAGAACAAAAGTGCACATGCCAGGCATGTTTTTACGATAGCAAAACTTCCCAGCAGAGTACTCTGGGAGAGGGGTAGACGGCACTTCATCTCCCTTAGAGAGACATCACAGCTTGGTACAAAGCGCGATAAGAAAAGCCACACCTCCCTGAGGTGCTCTGCACAGAATACCAATTGTCAGGGACTAGTGGTATGAAGCAGGATATGCCAGTACCAGCTTTGCTACAACATAGTTATTCGTCACGCCGATTTCTTTGGTACAAATTCTTGAAACAGAGTTGTCTTTTTTGTGTGTAGTGTACAGTGAGATCTGTGGTGTGCTGTGCACGCTTTCGCTTTAGGTGTTCTGCCGTGCTCTTCGCTATGCATAGTTAAAAGAGTGTGGGGTATGATTTCAAGTAGCAGAGAATATTGCTCTGGTCGAGAGGTTTTAGAAGAAAAGTGCACATGCCAGGCGTGTTTTGGCAGTAGCAAAACTTCCCAGCAGTGTGCTCTGGGAGAGGGGTAGACGGCACTTCACGTCCTTTAGAGAGACATCAGTGCTTGGTGCAAAGCGCGATAAAGAAAGCCAAACTGCACTGAGGTGCTCTGCACAGAATACCGGTTGTCAGGGACTAGTGGCATGAAGCAGGATATGCCAGAACCAGCTTTGCTACAACATAGTTATTCGTTACGCTGATTTTTGTGGTAGATATCCATGATTCAGTGAAGTAATTTCTATGTGTAGTGCAAATTGAGATCTGTGGTGTGCTGTGCACGCTTTCGCTTTTGCTTTAGGTGCACTGCAGTGTTTCTCTCTATGCATAGTTGAAAGAGACTGTGGTATGCTTTCAATAAGCAGAGAATATTGCTATGGCAGATAGGTTTTAGAAGAAAAGTGCACATGCCAGGCGTGTTTTGGCAGTAGCAAAACTTCCCAGCAGAGTGTCCTGTGAGAGGGAGAGACCGCACTTCACCTCCCTCTGAGAGACATCACTGCTTGGTACAAAGCGCGATTAAGAAAGCCACACTGCACTGAGGTGCTCTGCACAGAATACCGATTGTCCGGGACTAGTGGTATGAAGCAGGATATGCCAGAACCAGCTTTGCTACAACATCGTAATTCGTTACGCTGATTTTTGTGGTAGATATCCTTGATGCAGAGAAGTAATTTCTATGTGTAGTGCAAAGTGAGATCTGTGGTGTGCTGTGCACGCTTTCGCTTTCGCTTTTGGTGCACTGCAGTGCTCTTCGCTATGCATAGTTGAAAGAGTGTATGGTATGCTTTCAAGAAGCAGAGAATATTGCTATGGTAGCGAGGTTATAGAAGAAAAGTGCATATGCCAGGCGTGTTTTGGCAGTAGCAAAATTTCCTAGCAGAGTTCTCTGTGAGAGGGGTCTAAAGCACTTCACCTCCCTTAGAGAGACATCACTGCTTGGTACAAAGCGCAATTAAGAAAGCCACACTGCAGTGAGGTGCTCTGCACAGAATACCGGTTTTCAGGGACTAGTGGTATGAAGAAGGATTTGCCAGTACCAGCTTTGCTACAACATAGTTATTCATCGCGCAGATTTCTGTGGTGGATATCCTTGATGCAGAGAAGTCATTTCTATGTGTAGTGCAAAGTGAGGTCTGTGGCGTGCTGTGCACGCTTTCGGTTTCGCTTTAGGTGCACTGCAGTGCTCTTCGCTATGCATAGTTGAAGTAGTTTGTGGTATGCTTTCAAGTAGCAGAACATATTGCTGTGGTAGAGTGGTTTTATAAGAAAAGTGCACATGCCAGGCGTGTTTTGGCAGTAGCAAAACTTCCCAGCAGAGTAATCTCTGAGAGGGCTAGACGGCACTTCACCTCCCTTAGAGAGACATCGCTGCTTGGTACAAAGCGCGATTAAGAAAGCCACACTTCTCTGAGGTGCTCTGCACAGAATACCGGTTGTCAGGGACTAGTGGTATGAAGCAGGATATGCCAGAACCAGCTTTGCTACCACATAGTTATTCGTCACGCAGATTTCTGTGGTAGATATCCTTGATGCAGTGATGTCATTTTTACGTGTAGTGCAAAGTGAGATCTGTGGTGTGCTGTGGATTCTTTCAGAGCTCATCTCAAAACATGGGTAGCTGAGGTGATTTTTGTTTCATATTCTTAATTTTTTTTCTTTTATCCTTTTTTTCTGCTTTAAACAGTTTAAAAATCACGAGGAGGTCAGCGAAGAACCTACTGTGCCACTGGATTCTGTATTTACCACTTGGCTAAAGAGAACTATTTAAAAGGAAGCAATACTATACTGGAAGCTGGTGTTCAGACAAAATTTGCTTTCTGGTTCCCGCCTGCCCAGCTTTAGTTGCATGTGCTCTTTTACCTGAAATCCACAGCAGAGAACTTCAGCAGTGTAAGAGCAATACTGTAATAATATTGTGGTTATGTTTAGTTTATTTTCATGTAGAATGTACAAATGACCCATCTGTTGAAACTTAGGTTCCAGTTCTGTAGTTCTTTTTCGGGTACTTGTCGCCGAGGCTACACAGCACCTTACAAAATTGCATGTAATTTGTAATCAAAATGCCAGTTATTATTGAGGAGCCTGGCAGGCCACACCCGGCCGGACATGAGCTAAGGGAAATGACACGGAGATAGCCCCACCATAAAAACCTCTGTGACCCCTCAGTAAACGCCTTTTGCTGTCTTCCATATTGGTGCCTTGGAGCTCATGGACCGAGTGGCTCGGGGTTAGAGCCACAGCTAAGTTGGAACCACGCTGCCAACGCAACACTGGGATTTATTTCATGCTGGTTACCTTGCTGGTCGGTGTGGAGTGCAAATAAACTCGAGATTTTAATCCAGCTCCTGGGTCTTCCTAAGAAGCCTTTGCAGAGAGTAAAATTCACTGGCCTGTGTACCTCCAAATGTCACAATATAAATTAAATTCTATCACTATTTATTTGGCAACTTGAGACTTCTCTTAGAATTGGATTTCTACATAGGGAGGTGGTTCCTTCCCCCAGAAGAGGTTGTAATCGAAGTAGTTCTTAGTTAACTCCTGTTCCTGTTGTAATTACCCTTCTGCTCCCCATCTTCCTCTTTTTCTTCACTTCCAAGATGTCTTTATTTTCATAGCTTGGTAAACTTTTAGTCCTCAACTTGTTGACCTCTGTGTGGACCTGCTGAGCATCTTGTTGTGCCGGGGCAATCAAATAAAGCCGGAGCAGCAGCAGAAACAGGAGGAGCATCAAGTTGATGGGATCTCTTTATGGATGAGGAGCCTCTGATGACAGAAGTGTCTTCAAATGACAAGGTACCAAATCCCTGCATACAGAGGTACCTGTTAGTAAACTTGGGTTTGGCTGATTCTCTAGGGAATAGTTTTGCTGATCAGAGAGGTGTTGTTAAGCTCTTGGAGGAGAACTTAGGAAGGTAGAGCATGAGGTTGCTAAACTACTGTCTGGAGATGTGACCCAGCTGCACCACCCACAGTCCCACCCCTGAGCTGGAACACAGTCAGGAGAAGTCCCAAATGAGATCACCTTTGCAGAAAAAAATGCATTCCCTCAGCCCTGTGTAAAGCCTGATTGAAAATTATGTGCTTGGGGAAGGAATTTTTCCTCCTTTCATCTGTTCTGTAAATTTGTGGAGATTAGAGTGTGTTTATGATCCCCAGAATAATCAGTTTTCCTCTGCAGACGAGTTTAGATGTGTCCAGAGTGTTCAGTACAACAGCTTAAATCCCACAGCATAAATGTTGGGAGAAAGATATTTACGTGCTTGTAATTCATTAATATTTTTTATCCTCTGGCCAGCTAGTAGACAATTTCATGTTCAATGATTGTCACTGACAAGCCGTGGAAAATAGGCAGATGAATGAGTTTATTTTTTACCCTGCACCGTGATTATCCATTCAGTGATACGGTTACCTCTGTTTGTTACAGACCCTGGAGGATACACTCACCTTGATTTTCAGACATCCTACACTGGAGAGCTGGTTCCTGGTGTTGGAGCTGTGCTCCATTCCTCAGCCTGGTCTGAACCCTGTCACTGTGAAACTCCTGTCAGCTCACCTCAGTTCTGGGGTGCTCCAGCTGCTGAAAACAGGCGCCCCCGTCCTTCAGAGCACCCCAAGGGATCACAGACACGTCTTGTCCGAGTATTTCAGAGCCATCACCAAAAGTGTCCTGGAAGAGATGCTGACTGTGGGGAAGGATGGAAGCCAGGTCTGTCCCAGGAACTGTCACCAGCTGCAGGCTCTGGAGGAGCTGCACATGTACATAACTGCAGATCAGCTGAAGGAGATCACTTTAAGCATGCTGCAACTTCCTGAAATGAGCTTGGCTTCTCAGAAATCTGAAAAATCCCCTAAAATGGGGAAGCAGTTAAGCTTCTGCGGACCAATTTTGGTACAGCTCTTTACAGACAGCTACCAAAGACATCCCCAGCAAGGAGAACTTCTGCTGTCTGCAGAGCACGTTAAGGCTTTGGTGAAATTTATGTCAGCATCGGCCAGCAAAGATTTGGAGCGAAGTTTTCCTTCAGGCTCTCCAGAGCTGCAGCCAGTCCTCGCCTCGCAGCTGCTGTCGAGGTGCAGGCTCACTGTCTTGCCCAGTGCTCACACACACCTCCCTGGCCATTGTGGCCATGCTGATATCACTTTGCACTACATGTAGAAATGACTTCTCTGCATCACGGATATCTACCACAGAAATCTGCGCGACGAGTAAGTATGTTGTAACAAAGCTGGTTCTGGCATATCCTGCTTCATGCCACTAGTCCCTGACAACCGGTATTCTGTGCAGAGCACCTCAGCGCAGTGTGGCTTTCTTAATCGCTTTGTACCATGAGGCAATTTCTGTCTAAGGGAGGTGAAGCACCGTCTACCCCTCTCACAGAGCACTCTGCTGGGAAGTTCTGCTACTGTTAAAACACGACTGGCATGTGCACTTTTCTTCTAAAACCTCTCTACCATAGCAATATTCTCTGCTTCTTGAAAGCATACCATACACACTTTCAACTATGCATAGCGAAGAGCACTGCAGCATCACTGGCCCCACTGGGGGCAGGGACTGCCAAAGGCTCCCCAGGGACTGGTGAGAGCAGATCCTTGAGGCCAGGATTGCAGGAGCCAAAGGCTGTGAGCAGGGAAGTGCAATGCTGAGCAAGGTCTGGGCTGGTTGGAGGCAGCAGAAAGGCCAAGGTCTGAGCCCAGGCCTGGTCCAGCAGGGCCTGTCCCTCACGGGTGGCTCGCGGCTGTTGCTGGGGCACTGGGATGTGAGGGGCAGCAAGGACAAATGTCATCACCTGCAAGCCCTGCCAGCCTGCTCAGGGAGGGCCGAGGCAGCAGCAAAGTGCAGCCCCTGCAAGGCAAGTTCCTTCTGTGGGGCTCCAGAGGTGCTGCCCAGCCCAGGGCACAAAGGCCTGGGTGCCTCTGGCCCTGCCAGTCCTGCCCAGTCCTTGCCCATCCCTCCTTCTGTGGGCTCCTGCCCCGCCGAAAAGCAGCTTGGCTGCAGCCGGCTGAAGAAGGATTCCCCCTTCCTCTCTACCTCCCTCTGTCTTCCCCCTGTGCCAGCAAAGGAAGATCACATGGCTGCAACCCCCGTGCTGTGGCTGGGACCCCTTGTACCAGACTGACTTGTCCAGAGCTCCATCCTGCCTGGCCTCGTACACTGTCAGGGATGGGGCATGCACAGCTTCTCCGGGCAACCTGTTCCAGGAAAGTCTTTTTTTCTGAATCTCTCATCTAAACCTACTCTCTTCCACTTTGGATCCATTCTCCCTTGTGCTCTCTCTGCCTGCCCTTGTACAAAGTCCCTCTCCAGCTTTCTTGAAGGTTGCCATCAGGTACTGGAAGGCTGCAGTTCGGTCAAGCCGAAGCCTAAGTCTCTTTTGCAGGCTGAAGAAGCCCGGCTGTGCCAGGCTTTCCTTGCAGGAGAGCTGCTGCAGCCCTCGCAGGCCCTCGGTGTCCCTGCTGGGCTCCTGCTCCAGCGCGTGGCTGTCCTTGCCAGCCGTGCAGGGAGCCCAGCAGAGCCGGACGGGGCCCTGCAGGTGCAGTGCCAGCGGCTGCAGGAGACACGGCCCCGGCGGAGGCTGCGGGATTGGCCATTGGCAATTGGCCACCCGCTTCCCAGAGAGCCAGGGCCTTTGTGCCTGCCCCTCTCCCCGCGCCTTTTCCCGCCGCTGGTCACTCGCTTGGGGGAAATGTGGCCTGTGCCGCCCCTCAGAGCCAACCCTGCCCACTGCCTCAGAGGCTCCTGGTGCCATCCTGGTGCCATGAGGGGCCCAGGCCGCGGCCTCCCCGTGCTCAGCCGAAGGCCGCAGAGCAGCAGATAAAAATAGCCAGGACACAGAAAGTGCCCTGTGGTTCCAAGGCCAGTCTTTGGTCTACTGCATCGGTTTGCTTTCAGAGTCTGGACGAGATGATAAACTCATAGGAAAACAGAAATGAACAAGTTCTGCCTTGGCAGTACCTCAAGGGTTTGAGGGACAGGGTTTGCAGTGCTTACTCACTCACGGGGACGCACAGAAAGTGTTGAAATGGTAAAAATAGTCAAAACTGTTTAGTAATTGGAAGGAACACCTAAGGAAGCGGCAGCTAGCACCTCAGAAACACGTGGCTTTTGCTCTGGTATTCTATCTGAGAGCTTCCTGGGCAGGGGCAATTCTTCTGACTGCATCAGCGTGGCCATAGCAGGAAGGGCAGCGAGCAGATGGATTTAGCTTCTGTTGCCAGCCCCTGAAATCCCAGCTCTCATTTGTGTGCGCTGGGGATTGTGCTTCAGACTCTGCCCTTGCGCAGCTTCTCCTCGGGCGCTGCTGGCACATGGGCGCAGCCACGCTGCAGCAGCTGTCCCACACACAGGGAGGGCACTGGAGCCTCCCTGAGGCCACCAAGGACAGGAGCAGGGAATGCGTTCCTGATCTGGTTTAATACCCTGGAGTGTGGGGGACCCTCTGGTCTCTTTGATGGGTGGAGGAGAGGGACAAATGGAATCACAATGAGACAAGGATCAAACAGCCCCACGCCAGGCAGCATTTTCTCCTACCAGAGCTCCTCTGAATTTAGTGAGCCAGTGAAGCCTGCGGAGCACATGAGACCCAGGAGTGAGGGAAGGGCTGGCTGGGAAGTGTCACATAAAGCCCATGTGGTCATTTCTCTTTCCAAGGGGCTCCTGGGGACACAAAGGAGAAAAGAAGGATGTCCCATCTTGCGACATCTCCTTTCTTCCTTCAGTAGGAATAACTGCATACAAGAGTTTACTTGATCCCTTTGATGCCAGGGAGCACCAAGAGCTTGAACCTTGACGGAGTCCAGCCCTGCCTGCCTATCTTGGAAGAGAGGGAAAACATGAAGAATCTGGGCAGCCTTTGAGCCAAAATGGCATTTTGCTGCTTCTGATTTCTACCCAGCTTTTGCAGTGAGTTGACAGCTCCATCCCTGCAAGCCACACCCTTTTGCAAGGTACACGCAGACCTTGCTGGAAGCTCAAGGCTCTTGAAGGGGCTGTTGCAGTTGGCAATAGGAGCCGTTGTTGAATTTTTCACGTTGCTTAACCCCCCCATCCCAAATGCCACCAAGGTGCTGAGGAAGGACACATAAAGATTTCTGTGGAAGAAGGGAGGTCAAAAGCTTGGAAAAGGATGAAAGAAACCCTCCGGAGATGATGATAATGAAAAAAAAAAGATTTATTTTTGACAGCAAGTGAACACACGCCGCCTTCCAGGCCTCCCACACTGGCAGGCTGAGCGGTGCCGTTTCCATGATATGAGGTGCTGGTAGCCTGGGGAGAGTGAGCCACAGTACTCGTATTATTCTGTTGTAGTTCTTGAGAACTGCATGTTTAGAGCATAAGTTATGGTATAGATATCTTGAAATTTATGAGATAGAAGTTAGGAATGTAATCTTTAAACATATACCTCAGCAGGGGATTAAAAGTTAATAAAGTCTGGTCGTATAACATGCAGAGCTAACAGAATACGCATATGGAAACATTTAAATGGAATAGATATACATTAGAAAATGCGTAGAATGAGCCAAAAGAAACCCATCAATCATGAAATTTGAATTTAAAGGCAATAAAGACCAGGTTAAAGGAATTAAAAGGTTAGGTAATCATGGTAACGAGACAAGGGTAAGAAGTTTAGAGCGAGGAAGACGACTTTTACATCATCCCATGCAACCCCCCGACCCAAATAAAAGACCACCGACCCAAAAACGAAGGGGATACTAGGCAGCCGCAAGAAGTATGCAGCTGGTTTGAATACTAAGCAGGGAAAGGGCGGTGACAGGTAATGAATATGTATAGGCATTCTTGACTATGCATGATTATTGTGAATAAATGAAGGACCAAAAATTGCTGAGGGCGTGCACGCCTTTGGGAGAGATCCTGCGTGTTCGCCCAGCGCTGAAATAAGCATATCATTTTGACTTAATCGGCTGAAAGGTGTTTTCTTGCCTTTCGTGCTTCACAACCCCCTCTGTTTCACTCCCATGTCCCTACACTGGAGTTCCTTTCTCCCCTGCATCCCACACAGGGCCCCTTCCACATCCCCAGCCCAGTCCCTTGGCCTCCCCTGTTCACTCCAGCTCAGGGTCTTTGGGTCCCTCCTGCCTCACCACAACCTCTTGGAGGCCCTGAATTCCCATCCCTTTGCCCCCCCACACCCTTTGTTCCCTGCACCCTTGTTGCCCCACAGCCCCATATGTTCCAATCCAGAACCATGATTTGTTCTCCTTTCCAAGGCACTCCTGCAAAGAACTGAAAATGATCTCTGGGAGGTGAGTGTGTGGTGGAATTGGAGGGCATCCCCTCAGGGAATTGGGGAATTGTTTATTCCCCCCATCTCTTGCTGGCACCAGGCACATCCCAGTGCCCAGTGAGGTCTCCTGATCTCTCTGCAGATGGATTTAGACAATGTCACAATCCTGAAGACGCCACTGGTTGGTACCACAAGTTCTGCCAGTATCAGACCCTCCCCTTGCATGGCCACTGCACTCCAGGCTATCCCAGTCTGTCCCAGCACAGCCCAGTGCACCCCTACTGACGCCCCAGACAACACCCCTGCCATTTGGAGTTTTGCCAGGGAAATCCCTTGACCAGGACCCCCCATTGCCTTCCCATCCCTGTCCCCCCAGGACCCCCTGGATGACCCAGGGTGCAGCCCCTGCCCCAGCTGTGCCTCTGGGCCAGGACCCCAGAGCTTCTGGGCAGGAGCACAGCAGCTCCTGCACCCCATTGCTCCCACAGGCCCCTTCCCCAGGATCCCCTCACTTTCCCCTCTCCCCCCAGTGCAGCCTAGTCCAGTGCATCCAGTGTGTCTCTAATGAGTCATTTCTGGACTCTGCTGTGGCCTGAAGATCCCAGCTATGTGGCTGATCGTATTGCCCATGACCCCATTGTTCTGCCAGTGCAATATCTGGGGCTGGGGTCAGCTCTAGAGTGTCCTCCAGGGAAAGCTCTGGGAGGGGAAGAGCACTGGGAGATGCAGGGATCTGGCTCTGGGGCACTGTTGGAGGATGGATTGTGTTGAAGTAGGGATACAATTGTCTTGGGCTCCCCGCCCAACCCCTTGTTTCCCTTCGTCAGTGTGCCAAGTCCGGCGGAGGAGTCCTGGTGAAGGAGCAAGCGGCAGGACGGGAAGGCACCGGACGGGATACCGCGCGCACCCCCCCTGGCCTCCCCATCGCTGACTGCCATGCCTGCGGACAAGACACAAGGGGCACAAGACAAAACTGCTCGGGCCGGCCCAACCCAGCCTGGCCCTGCGCCGAGAGACACCAGGTCTACCTTCCCACCTGGAGACAGCAGCGGACGGATCCCCTTTACAGTGCGCATGCGCGCAGTGAAGGGGAAACCCGCCCGCGCCCGCGCAGCCAAGGCGCTGCCCCGCGTATCGGGCCTGGGACCCGCGCGGAGGAGGGCGCGAGGGTGGACCGTGCTGGCGAGGGGACCCCTCGCTGGCGAGGGCACCCCGCGGAACCGGGGCCCCCTGTCGGCCCCGCTGGCCGGGAGAGGCCGAGGAGGAGGAAGGAGGAGGAAGGGCTGCCGCACCCGCACGCCGGAGTGTCGGGCCACCCACAAAAGCTTGTGTCGAGGGCTGATTCTCAGTAGATTGCAGCGAGGGAGTGAAGCACTGAAATAAACTTAACAACCTATAAAGTTGTGGAGTAGGTACGTATTTCATTCAGCGCTGGACGCAGGGGGAGAGCATCTTCCCAAATCCTGCGTACCTTATATGATTACTAATCTTCTATTTATCTAGGAAGTTCATGCATATTCTAAATCGCCTATACATATTGATTATCTGCCCCGCCTGTTCCCCGCTCCGTATGGAAATCAGTTGCATATTCATTGCGGCTGCGTAGTTTATTGGGTCGGTGGTCTCTAAATGACTCGGTGGGATGAAAATGATGAAGAAAAGCAGTCTTCTTCACTGTTGAACTTTTCACCTTGTCTTTCTACGCATGCGCTTTAGTCTCTTGGTTGTGATATTTTGCAGACTCTGCACTTTTACGAAGAGCGACCCACTTCATTTTTGCAAGCCCAGCAAAATCTATAAATCAGGAGTCTCTTATTGTGCATTCCTTTCCTTATAAGCACACAGTAACTGATACCATGTGTTCTACTCTTCATTCTGTTTAACCCCTAAATCCCCTGTTTCAGTCCCCCCTTTTCTAGAAAATTAGTGAATTCTTTTACTTAATACAAGATTTCTTTTTCTCCATTCCTACGGTATGTATCTCTTAATGCCTTACCATGTACTCTGGACAATGAAGTTAGTATTGCCATCTGTTGTAGCATCTTCCAATTCCAAATAAGTAGTACAGAAGACAGCAGTAAGCTTAGACTAACTAAAACCGATAACACAATTACTGGATGACATAATGTATTCAAAATTCCAGTTGCAGTTGGGGACCACCCGAAAAGGGCATCCCACCAATTGTGGCTTGTATCCTGCTTAACCCTTTGTAAGACTCTATTTATTTCTTGGACATCGTGATAAACAGTGACTAAAGTCTTTTTCCCGCTCTCTCTGATTTCTTCCAAAATTTTTGCTAAGTCTTGATGTTTTACCAGTTGCTTTACCAATGTAAGGTTCATTCCAATGGGCGTAGGTGACAGTTCGTGGTATGTCATGTAGTTAGACCTTATCAGCTGGTGGGATGTAACGGGTGACGAATATGAAAAATCACATCCCACAATTCTAACGAAATTACAAATACAGAAGTTAGAGTTATTCTTAACAGGCAGGGTTACATTCTCATTGTCTATGTTTACAAAAACACAAGCGGTTCTTAAACATACACATCCTCGACCAGTATATATAAGCATAGTCTTTTGATCAGCATCTGGATGAATTTCAAAGTGGCATACACCCTGCTCGGTGTCAACGCATACGTCTTGAGCATCAATTGTATTCCTTTCACAGATAAACCCTTGTTGTTCTCGAGTAACACAGGATTGTACATTCACAGTTTGCCATTTCCCGTTTACTGTCCGGGCCCACGCCCTATGCTCTGAGGGATACAACACTGTCCCCTCATGGTTGAGTCCCAATGCAATGATGGGGTGAATAGCATAAACTGTGGCATTACGTATGGTAAGCACAAAGGTAGTGGCCATATTAGCAACAGGATCATAGGTGAAATTTACTAGAGTCCACCAGGATTGGAATTTTCTTTCAAAATCATTAGCATTTTCCCAAACAGCTTTTCGGACCTGCATCGGAAAAGTGCCTTCACTCCCTTCTCTTATAGCCAAGGCAGCTGTGGATTGGATCCATAACTGCGCTTGTATACAACTGAAAGCTAAAGACACATTATCTTGGACAGTGCTGAGTGCGTCTATTATTAACTTATGGTCCTGGTCCTCAGCCTTTTCCCAGTTCGGTAATACCTTTGAAACCTGCCACTGACTATTTCCTAATGCCAATAAAGATGATTGTAGGGCTGATTTTGGGTTCATGTTTGGTTTTTTAGTGCAGATGTTAGGTTTTTTTCTGGCCATTATAGGTGCAATTTCTGGGGGATTTCTGTGTATCTTAGTGCGAATTTTTAGGCATTTTCCTAGGTTGCTAAGGTTCACTTTTCCTGGATTTTTTCCTGATGTTTTCCCCAATAATGCCAGTGGCCTTCTTGTCAGCTCCACATCATCCCATTCTGAGTTTCCTTTTGGAGCTGGATATAATCACCCTGTCTATCACTCATTAGGTTGGATCTGTAGCACCTTCCAACTGAGCAGATCTTCTGAGCTCTCCAAGTGGTTTGGCTCCAACCTCCCTGTGGTGAGAAGCCCCATCCAAGCCACAGGGCTCTCCTTCCACACTGCTCAGAGGAGGCTTTGCAGCTCCCCATGACAGCATTTGGAGCAGCCCAGCTTCCAGAAGCTGTAATGGAGCCAGGAGAAGCTTTCTCAGCAAGGATAAATTTGCCAAAATCAAGATTCCAGACTATTTACAAATTCAAGCCAAATTATTTTTCCCAGGCAAAAGTCCTGCAGAATCTGGGTGGAGAGATTGCTGGAGCAACTGGTGAAGCCCTGTTTTACTGGAGATGTCAGTGGCTGCACCATCCTGCCCCTGCAAACCCACAGGATACCTTCAGCCCCAAGCTGTAGCCCATTGAGACAATCTGAGGGTCCTTAAAATCCATGCACCACTGCTTAAACTTGAACCATTCTCCCCTGCCATAGCAACAAGGCTGGTATCTTGACAGGGCTCAGGGCTCTGTGGTATCCTGATAGAGCTCTTCAGCCACGTGTGAAGCACTTAAGTAACCACTAAGGTGATGCTGGTAACAGCTCAAGCTGATAGTGCAGAACATTCACTCAGAACAGAGAAAAAAATGAAGAACCCTTCTCTTTTTCATTACTCATGCAGAATTGTCCTGATGTGGGCAGACAGATGCAGAAAAGCATTCTCCCAACTCCAGTCTCTGTCTGTGATCTCCCTGGACAGGCCTCTAAGGCAGCATCCTGGTCCATGTTTCCTACTGGGAGACATATAAGTGGGAAGGTTATGAAGAACTGAACTCTTTTTATGATTTATGATTTTTATGACAAAGGCACTGCACGTTTTCCATCTAGGAAAAGAGTTGGGGAACTATTTTGAAACATAGTCCTGGAGGTAAACAGCTGGGCTTGGTATTTCTGTGTGGAAATAGAAGAATAGCTCTTCTGATTTTTCTCTGATGTTTCTCCCATAGCTGTTTGTGTGTTCCTGACTTCCGTTTACGTCAGGGACGTGTGGCTCGGAGCTCAGCAGCCAGATATGTTACTGACCCACGTCAGGTTGGTCTGCACTAGTGCAGGTGATGAATTGCAGGATGGCTTGGGAACTCGGAAACAAAGAGAAGACACTATTACGTCTCTTTGTAAAAAGATTTGGCTACGTCAGGGCATTAATTCAAGGAACTAACACTTCATCTTTAACATTCTGTGCTCTGCCATCCTCACTGTGAGCCCTGAAAGCCTCCTGGGCTGTTCTCATACAGACCTAACTTGTGTGGTCAAAAAATCTTATTTTTGTTTGGACAAAAAGATTTTATTACTGTGTGCAAACTCATGGGGAAGATTTATTCAACATCTCTCAGTGGGACATTCAAGCTCCACTTTCCCTTTTCTTGAACAGTCTGAGACACATTACTTTATATCATTTTTATTACAGGCTTTTAAAACTTTTTGAAGAACCAGAAAGACTGTTTGTGCATGTGTGTGTCATTAATGTCCATCCTCTCTCCAGTGTAGTATGGGAAAAAAGGCTGCAGAGCTTCCTACAAGGGGCTGTAAGTGCAAATAATGAGGAGCCAGAGGTTTAGTCATGATGATTTACTATTTCTTAAAAGAACCTGATTGGTTTCATGATAGCAAAACCAGTATGAATAGAAGACTGAACTCACGAATCATGATGGTCTTCTTTGCTTTAAAAAGCTTTAGTGGGGTTTGGACATTTATATGGAGACATTTATATCAGACCTGGTTTATTTTTATTCCTCTTTTATTAAATTAAAAAAAAAGAAAAAGAAAAAAAAGCAAAAAAAGCCCTGATCTGTCACCGCTGCTGTGGTGTGTGACAAAAGACCATCTTCCCTCCACTTGGAAGAGGTGAGAGATGGAACTGAACCCCAAAGGATTTTCTGCTCACTGATTATACCTGAGTTTTAATGGGAATTCTCTGCAAAATCTGATCAATTGTTCTTGACTGTGGCCGTGAGGGGAGTCGAACATGCCAGCCCAGATCTGCAAACGTGCAGTGCCAGAAGGAGAACCTTTGGAATGTAAACCAGGATTTATTCAGTGACTCACGAGTGCCTGCTGAGCCCAGGTCCTCTGTACAAACACTGTACAGGGAAAAGGCAGGACTGCACATTCCTCGTGGTATGAATTGAGTTGTGGGGGGAGGGGGGTTAAATTAAAACGAGATGCAAAGGAGGGAATTGCTTTTACCTGTAAATATTCCTGTGCTAAAGGAGCCCTGCCCAGTCTGGCTGCTGGCCAGTGCTCCTCCCTGCCCGTCCCCTCTCTTGGTGAGCCTCTGTCCTGCTTGCCGTGCCTCTCTGTCTCCGTCCCTGTGCTGCTCCTCGGCCGTGTTTGCCCGCCCCGGCACGTGCCGTGATCGTTTCCTCTGCGGCTTCTTGTTTGCCTCTTTGTCTCTGTATCCCTCAGTCCTTGCTGTGTGTTTGGCACTGTGTCTCCTTCTGCGTCCTTCTCTGTGCCTCACTCGTGTTCCTGTTTTGTTCTCTGTGTCTCTGTGGAGCTCCCCGTGCCCTTGGTTCCCATGGGTGTGTCCCGTTTGCTGTCCCTGTTCTTTTTTAATCCCTCTCTGTGTGCGGCCCATTCACCATCCCAGGTGTTTTTGGTTTTTGGTTTTTTAATTTTTTTCCATTTCATCCTGCGCCTTGATCTTCATTTTCTTGCTGTGTCCTCTCTGCTGGTGCTCCTTCTTTCTGCCTCTTGTCGCCTGTGTCTGCGGGGCTGTCCCCCACTTCCTTGTGTCAGCAGAGTCCCTTTTTGGGGGGATGGACCGTGGGAAGGGCTCGAATAAAGTGCCGTGCTCCTGCCGGGGCTGTTGGAGTCGTTCTTTGGGGGTGAGGAAAAAAGGCTGAGGTGGGGAGGGGTTGCAGGCTCGGGGGCTCCCGTGTCATTTGGGGCACGCCAAGGTCCCCGGGCGAGGGAGCCACGCTGCGGTGAAGGAGCAGGTGAGTGGAGAATGGGGGGGGATCGTGCCGGGTGCCCTCCCCCAGAGGGATCCAAGGGTGCCAGAACATTCACAGGGAGGGCTTGGTGTAGAATATAGGAAAAATAGAAATATAAAGACCACCTAAATATAGTTTAAAATAAATATTTTATGGGTTTTATTTGGCAAAGGCAGATTTTTTTTATAAATAATGTAAGCAAAATAAATATACAAATATACAATAAGTATATAAAGACATATAAAATTAGAAGTATATATGCATATATAAATATATCGTTAAATATATATGTAGGATATAAATAATATATAAATTCTTATGTTATAATATATTCATAGTATAGGTATATGAATTACAGATATAAATATGAAAAATATAAAGAGAAACATTTCAATATAGTTTAAAATAAAGGGGTTTTTTGTTTGTATTTGGTTAGAGGTGGAGATTTTAAATAAATAAAATTAGAAACATACACATATATAATATATAAAGATATAGATATACATAAGATAGAAATTAATTTTAGCAATATAAAGATTATGTATACAATAAATAATAAAAATAATATTGTATATAGGTTATAATGCAGTCTTAATTGAATAGATAAAATATAGATTATAAGTATGAAAATAAATTAAATATTAATAAATAGATTTTTATTTAAAGGGTTTTTTTAATTATTATTTGGTTAGAGACAGGGGTTCTTTTAGTTTTGGTCGGGGTTTTTTTGGGGCATTCATTTAGGAGTATTTTTTGAAGGGATGGGACTCGTTGCTTTTTGCTTCGCTTCTCTCTCTGTCCCCAAAGGCCCCCAGCCCCGGGCTGAGTTCATCGGCAGTGCTGCCGTCTTGTGGGCACAGCGCGGTACTGCAGCGGGCCCCATAGCCGGCGCCTGGCAGTGCTGCCGCCTTGCGCCTTCTTGTAGGCGGGGCCTCTCCCCTGGGGGCAGAACCTCCTCACCGGCAGGCGTGGCTTCTCCCCGGGGGCATGGCCTTCTCCCCGCTAGGCAGAATCTCTCTTCTGAATGGGCGTGGCTTCTCCTGGAGCGAGGCTGCCTCCCCCTGTGGGCGGGGTTTCTCCCGCAGGGGACGTGACTTCTTCACCAGTGGGCATAGCCCATTCCCGGGGAGGCGGGGCCTCCACCCAGGGAGCGTGGCCTCCTCACCGGTGGGCAGAGCTGCCACCCGGGGGCGTGGCCTCTTCCCCGATGGGCGTGACTTCTTCTCGGGTGGGTGGGGCTTCTGGGGGGGGCATGGCCTCCTCCTCAGTGGGCATTGCCTCCCTTCTGAGTGGGCAGGGCTTTTCATCGGGGGGGTGGTCTCCTTCCCTGGTGGGTGGGGCTTCTTTTCGGGGGGAGTGGGCTCCTCCCAACTGAGCAGGACTTCTCCCGAGGGAGGGTAGCCTCCTCACTGGTGGGCATGGCCTCCTTCTGGGGTGAGCAGGGCTTCTTTCTGGGGGCGTGGCCTCATTGCCAGTGGGCGTGGGTTCTCCCTGGGGGTGGGGCCTCCTCCCCTTGGGGCGGGGCCTCACTTCCCCTGGGGGGCAGGGCTGCTCATTAGGGTCCCTATATAGTATATATCAAAAGAAGAAAAACACTGTCCCTGCATGGACCATCTGGCTTCTGCCACAGTGTTTTTAGGACAGTGTGGCCATCAGGAGAGGAAGGTGATTTCCATGGCTGTAGGCAGCTCTTCCTGAGATCAGGGAGAGAGGACTGCGCTGTTAAGTAGGAAATGGATGCTTTTTCCAGAGAAAGCTCCTTCAGAAATGAAGCTCTGGTGGCAAATATTGCAAAATTCTACCAGCTCCTTGAGGAAAGTCACAGGGGAGTCACAGGGCCCTCAGTTGTGCTTGGAGCAGGATTTGCCAACCCCACAGAACATCACTACATTCTCTGTGTGTATTTGGTGGTCAACTAGCACCTGGGATGGACTGAAAGAAAATTCTGTTTCACTTGTACATGTTAACTGGGGTTTGTGCCCCCCAGTACACATCAGTTCTTCTCTGAGGTGGTGCTTGGCAGGGGGCTTTTCCTGTTAAAATGCAGGCATGTTTAGCACAGCACAGTGAAGATGGATTATTTATTACAGCATGAACTAATGTGTGAAGGATTTTTGAGGTACCTCAGTGGTCGGGAACACTTGACTAGGTCACTGCAAACACTTCTTGATTTTGCTCAGCACTTTTCTGAATGATGCTCTGTGGGCTGCTGCCAAGGCCCAAAGTAAGGAGGGTTGCCCCAGTGTCTGTGCTCATGTCAATGGCTAAATTTGTTTTTGCTTTTCTAAGAGCACCCATAGTGGAGTACCTTGTTGCTGTTTTCACTGAGCTCCTGCACTCTCAGAGAGAACCCTTTGCTCTCTGCTTGATGTTCCAGCTCTATGATAAAGGTCTCGAGTCCCTGAAAGCTGCTAAGTATCCTCAGCTCTACCAATTTAACCAGTACTATAAACTCTGGATACCCCAGCAATCTCAGGAACGTGTGGTGTGGAATACCTGAAGTCACTGAATTCTTGAGCCAGTATTCCTATAAAAACCTCACAGTTTATAGAGGTTACATTTCTATCAGAAAGAGCATTTCTGTCGAGCTAATTCTGTATTTCTTGTTGATCGCGTTGGGACACAAATTTGCTCCAGGTCTTTTCTCTGATGACACAGGAGGTCTCTGTGGTGTTTGGGAGGTGATTCCGGGGCTCAGGGGTGGGTCATCACACAGACTCCTCACCAGGCACAGCAGAGCCTGGTGCACACAGTGGTCTCAGTTCAGAGTGCCTGGCGTTGTCCCTGGATGGGTTGGGGATCACAGGCCCCCTGGGCTGGGTTTGGTGAGTTTTTCTCTTTGGCTAGCAGTGAACACTACAGATTCCCCGGGGGCACTACTGGACAGCTCTGTTCTAGCAGGACTGCACACTTGTGCTCCTGGAGCATCACCCTGGGTTCAGCTCAGAGCTCATCTCAAAACATGGGTAGCTGAGGTGATTTTTGTTTCATATTCATCACTGTTTTTCTCTTATCCTTTTTTTCCACTTTAAACAGCTGAAAAACAACGACGAGGTAAGCGAAGAACCTGCTGTGCCACTGGATTCTGTATTTACCACTTTGCTAAAGAGAGCCTTTGAAAGAGGAAGCAATACCCTACTGGAAGATGGTGTTCAGTCAAAATTGGCTTTCTGGCTCCCACCTGACCAGCTTTGGTTGCATGTGCTCTTATACCTGAAATCCACAGCGGAGAACTTCAGCAGTGTAAGAGCAATACTGTAATAATATTTGCTTTCAGACAAAAGCTGCAATGACAGACAGGTCTGACTTGACCTGACCTCTGGTGATTGCCTCTCCTCTTCATACAAAACCCTGGGATTCCGTGGTTTCCTTCCTACAGAAAAGAACTGTCCTTCTTGTCCAGGTGCCCATGGCCTCCAGCAGATGAGCACTGTGTAAGGGCAAAGGAGCTCTGTGCTCAGCTGAGTGGAGAATGAGGACAGGAGAGGAAAGCCCTGGGAGTGCTTGAAGGGTTGTTTCACAGATGGTGGATACTTTTGAAATAGTAGAGAACACCTGGAAAAGAAAATTAATGCCAAGTGCAGCTGGGGAGGTCCGGACTGGACACAAGGATGAAGGAATTTCTCTCCCAGGGCAGGCCTGTGGTGCAGCACATCACCCAGAAGGAGTCTGGAGCAGCCCAAGGCTCTGTGTGGCCAGGCAGAGGCAGGCAGGACGCAGAGCTGTCAGCAAAGGAAGGGCCAGCGAGGTGGGGCAGCCGGGGGATGCCGACAGCCTGCAGGGACAGAGGCGCAGGGCATGGACACCGTAGGACAGCCTGGGCTGCACAGGGCACAGGGATGGGCAGCAGCTGAAAGGCCCTGCCAGAGCCAACTGCTGCAGCACTTGGGCCATGGCTGCTGGCCCTGGGCCTGAGGCCAGCAGGGGACAAGTGAGCCTTGCTGTGCTGGGGCCTCATTGCCTCCTTGTCCCTGCTCAGCAGCCTGGCAGGGGCCGCCCCATGCTCCTGCCCTTGGCATTGCACATCCCCAGAGCCCAGTGGCCTGGGAAGAGCCCTGAGCAATGAGGGAGGGACAGGATCTGCCTTGCCAGGGGCTGGGGCTCAGGCCTTGGTCCTGTGGATACATGAGACACATCCAGGTTTGCTCAGCATCAGAGACACCTTTACTTTCCTTGTTCCTACCTGTCACCAGTGCCTCCATTGTTCTGCTCTAACTGGAACCTTGGGGAACTTTCTCAGTCCTGTCTCTCAGTGGGACCCATTAAAAGTTCAAGAAACTTTGAAGTTTCAATTTAATTTTGAGTTCTTGAGAGGATTTTTGAAACACTCTCTCAGGGACTGAATCTAATTTAAAAGCAAAACTCTGAGAAGGTCATTAAAGTCTTTTGTGTCTCCTGGCACAGAGGGAGATAATGGCAACCAGGAAAAGCTTCAAAGACATTTCTGCTGAGAGCAGCTCTCTCAGCCCAGCAGGGCTGAGGCACTGCCTGCAGGCACTGAGGGACAGGAGCCAGGCACAGACAGGCTGAAGGCAATCAGGACTGGGAAGACATTGAGCTGAGACTTCACTTGGGAAACATCTTCCCAGCCCTGGACATGGTGAGTCTGTGGGTGCAGGGCAATGTCCCCTGTGCTCCTGGAGGGATCTCCTGGAGCCAGCACAGCCCACAGCCTGGGGGATGTGTCAGAGACTCTCAGTTTCTCTGAGGCACAGGAGGAGGATGTGCTGCAGAGCGGGCTGCCCTGGGCACCGTCAGAGGACAGGGCAGGACGGCTCCTGCTGCCAGGGACGGCTGCAGGGGCTGAAGCTGGGGCTGCAGCCAGGGCTGCCCAGGGCTGTCCTGCAGAGCAGCTCCTGCAGCCCTCAGGGCTCTGGCCAGCCCAGGGCATGTGCCACCTGCCAGGGGGCAGCTCTCAGCCTGCCTGGCAGCTCCCCATGCACTGTGGGGAGAAGTTGGAGGTGGAAGGAGCCACCCCATCAGGGCAGATTCCTCCTGCTGTGGAGATGGTGCTGCATGGCCAGGGCTGCTCTCAGCTTTCTCCTCAAGGCAAGGAAAGGGGCTGTCAGGTGTGTCTGTGTCACTGAGACTCCTGCACTGTCCCACTGGGGATCAGCAGATCTGCCTCAGATCTCCCTCACAAAAGTGTCCTCACCCTCCTCTGCCTACAGACAGCAGCAGCAGCACCTTGGCTTGCAGCATCTCAGTTTTGTCTGAGCTGCCCTTAAGGCCCTGCTGGCAGGAGATGCCCTGGGCAGTGCCCTGTGCTGGGAGGGGTGTGCAGGGCAGAGCTGAGCCCCAGGGCTGGGCTGGGCTCTGGCAGCACTGTCAGGGACAAGCCTTGGATAGAGAGAAACAGCTCCCCAGTAGGAAACATTCCAGGAAGCAGAGAGCCAGACCAACCCTGGATATACCTCCCTCTTCAGGTGCTACGGGAAAGAAAGAAAGGGTTTAAAGAAGACTGACTTTTGAAATTGAAGCTCTTCAAAAGTCCACTTTATTTTTTCCAGCACGTTTAAGTGCGATCACCCTGAAATAGAGAGAGGTGTAATGAGCAAAGTGCACCTCTGTGTGGACCAGCAGGTCGTGACTGCACTGGGCACAGGAGCCCTGTTTTCCCTCTGGGCTCCCCAAAGTTATGCTTTCAGAAATGCTGAGAATGAGAATTTTGTCACTCTGATAAAGGGAAAGTAACTCAGCAGCAACCTCATGACTGCTTTCAAACTCAGGTGAGCTAAAAATTTGAAAATTTAAGTGAAATTTCTCCAGAGAAAGAGAAGTATTTTGAGTGAATTCCATAAGAAATAGCATAGGATTGACTCACAAAGAGTTTTGTCCCAGTTTTGTCAATGTCTTCTTTCAACAGTCCACATGATGCCCCAGAGTGAAGCAAATGTCCCAACAGCAGCTCCATCAGCCACTTCCTCCTGCTGCCACTGGCAGACACGCGGCAGCTGCAGCTCCTGCACTTCTGCCTCTTCCTGGGGCATCTCCCTGGCTGCCCTCCTGGGGCAACGGCCTCATCATCAGCGCCATAGCCTGCCGCCACCACCTGCACACCCCATGTTCTTCTTCCTGCTCAACCTGGCCCTCAGCGACCTGGGCTGCATCTGCACCACTGTGCCCAAAGCCATGCACAATTCCCTCTGGGACACCAGGAACATCTCCTACTCAGGGTGTGCTGCACAGGTCTTTATGCTTGTCTTCTTCCTTGGATCAGAGCTTTTCCCTCCTGACCATCATGTGCTACGACCGCTACGTGTCCATCTGCAAACCCCTGCACTACGGGACCCTCCTGGGCAGCAGAGCTTGTGCCCACATGGCAGCAGCTGCCTGGGCCAGTGGCTTTCTCTATTCTCTGCTGCACACAGCCAATACATTTTCCCTGCCCTGTGCCATGGCAATGCCCTGGGCCAGTTCTTCTGTGAAATCCCACACATCCTCAAGCTCTCCTGCTCACAGTCCAACTCCCTCAGAGAACTTGGACTCGTTGCTGTTAGTGCCTGTTTAAGTTTTGGCTGTTTTGTGTTCATTGTTTTCTCCTATGTGCAGATCTTCAGGGCTGTGCTGAGGATCCCCTCTGAGCAGGGACGGCACAAAGCCTTTTCCACCTGCCTCCCTCACCTGGCTGTGGTCTCTCTGTTCATCAGCACTGCAGTTTTTGCCTACCTGAAGCCCCCCTCCATATCCTCCCCATCCCTGGATGTGGCACTTTCAATTCTGTATTCGGTGGTGCCTCCAGTCCTGAACCCCCTCATCTACAGTCTGAGGAATCAGGAGCTCAAGGCTGCAGTGTGGACACTGATCACTGGACAATTTCAGAAATATTAAACTGGTTGCCAATTTCTGCAAATCTCTTGTAATAAAACTAATCTTTGATATTTGTTGATCACTTATTTGTGGTTTTTATTTTCTCCTTTGTTTTTATTTTTAATATTGTCGTCGGGTAAAGGTCATTATTTCTCATTTTGTTTCACCTTTGCTGTGGCCACAGACTGTCAGTGAGGGGCTGTGCTCTTGGTGGATTTAAATGAACTAAAAGATCTCTCAGCAAAGCTCTTTCCAGAGGTGCCCCTTTTGTTCCTTTCTCTTGAGCTGCAGCAGCAATGTCTGTGTGCAGAGCTGGGGGCAGATCAGTGCTGGCACAGCAGCTCTGCTCCTGCTGGCCACACCATTCCTGATCCAGGCCAGGAGCCATTGGCCTTCTTGGCCACCTGGGCACACTGCTGGCTCATGTCCAGCCTGCTGTCCATCAGTGCCCCCAGCTCCCTTTCTGCCTGGCTGCTGTCCAGCCTCTCTCTCCCCAGGCTGTAACACTGCAGGGGCTGTTTGTGGCCAAGTGCAGGACCCAGCACCTGGTCTTGTTAAACCTCACCTAGTTGGATTTGGGCCCTGGATCCAGCCTGTCCAGGTCCCTGTGCAGAGCCCGCCTAATCTCCAGCACATCCACACTCACACCAAGCATGTTGGCATCTGTAAATTTTCTGATGATGCACTCAATTCCCTCATCCAGATCATCCATAAAGATGTTAAAGAAGACTGGGCCCACACTGATCCCTGCATGACATGCTGGATATGGCACCATTCCCCACCACTCGCCGGGCCTGCATGTCCAGACAGTTCACAGCACAGGGAAGGGGGAATTGCTCCAAGCCACAGGCTTCAGTTATTCTAGGGGATTCTTTAGGACATGGTGTCAAAGCTAAAGTTCTGGTAGATAAGATCCACAGCCCTCCCTGCATCCACCAGGCCCTGGTAGAAAACTCTTGGTGGGCAGGAGCTGGGCAGGAGGCAGCCAGTGCCCTGGCAGCAAGGCTGGCCAGGAGCACCCTGGGCTGTGTGACCAGGACATCAAGGACATGGATTATCCAGGTCACTGGGGCCTGGTTTGGGTTCCCCAGGGCAGGAAAGATGTCTGGCAGCTGGAGCAGGGTGAGGGAAGGGCCTCCAAGGTGGGGCTGGAGCCCTTTGGCTGTGAGGAGAGGCTGAGGGAGCTGGGCTTGTCCAGCCCGGAGCAGGGAAGGCTGAGGGGCTCCTCATGCCAGCCTGGCAGAGCCACCCAGGAGGTGATGGGGACACAGAGCCAGGCTCTTCACTGGGGGCCTGGGGGGAGACAAAACACAGTGGGGGGAAATGAGGGGAGATCAGACAGGACATGGGGCAAACCTTTGTTCCCATGGGCTCAGACAGGTTCTGAGATGCTGCCCCATCCCTCTCCTTTGGGATTTTCAAATTCAGACCAAATCAAGCTCTGAACAACTTGGTCTGATGCAGTTTCTGGCAGGTTGGGCTGAAGACTTGCTGAAGTCCCTTCCAGCCTCAGCTCCCTGATGATCCCAGGCTGATGCTGCTCCCAATTTTGGAATGGGCTGGAGCAGATGTTTATGGGACAGGAGCCCTCTGGGGCTGTAGGGGACCTGACACAGTGCACAAGCACATCTCATTAGTGTATTTTGAGTACTTTAGGAAATGTCCAAGTTTTCCCACCAGGTGAAAACAGAAATTTCCTGGATCTGTACTGATGGCAGGAGAAGAAATACTGATCTTCCCTCTACCTGTGCTTACCACTACACTGTCTATTATTTCATGTCCTCTTCATTGGGTGTTTCCACTAATGGCTTCCCATTGCTCCCCAGATTTTCCTCCTTAAGAATCACCCTTTCTAATGTCTTTGTCTAAAACTGTTCCTGTATGGAAATCCCTTGTGCATGGTAGACACATCAGATACTGCTTTGACATTGCACAGAGCTGAGGGAAGAATTTTGATGATTTTATTAAAATTATATTGTTATAGTTTTTATGTTGGCCATGAAGAGAAACTTTCTGTGCTCTGAGTCTCACCAGTTCCTGACCCCAAAGGACACAAACCTGTTGAGTTGTGGTTCCCACTGCTGGTGGCACTTGCACCTCATCCCCACAGCAGAGCTCCCTTGTCCCCAGAAAGTCCCTGGCAATGCAGGGATGAAGGAAACAGGACAGGCTGTGGGGATCAGGGGCAGGGCACAGCCAGGGATTTGGGGTGGTTGTGAGCCCAGGGCAGGAGCCGGCCCTTGGCCTTGGTGAACCTCATCCAATTGTCCTGGGCCCATGGCTCCAGCCTGTGCAGATCCCTCTGCAGAGCTTCCTGCCCTGCAGCACAGCCACACTCCCAGCCAGCCTGGGCTCACCTGGCAACTGACTGAGGGTGCCCTCGATGGCCTCATCCAGATCAGGAAGAAAGAGATTGATCTGCCCTGGACCCAATCCTGAGCCCTGGGCACAGCCCTGGATGTGGCTCCATTCCCCAGAAATCCTTGGGCTGCACTTCTGGTTTTCATGGAGCTGTGCCTGGCCTTGGTTTTGTTTGCTGACAGTAAATTAACATCCCTCTGTGTCTCGGGCAGCTCCTTCTCCAAGGAAAGAAGGTTGGAGCTGGAGCCAAGGAGCTGAAAGCTGCAGGCACAGCCTGGGGTGGAGGGAGCTCAGATTTGCACAAGGCTGGTTTGAGTCCCAGGGGTTGGATGAGGGAATTGATGGGGTGCAGGTAGGGACAGACTGTGACTGATTGTCAGCATTAAAGGGTCTTGATTTTCATATCTGTTTAGTCTGCATGGGGAGATGCTCAGGATCAATATCAACTGGGAATTGCTGATATCAATCTATAAACAGAAATACAAAACTAAATAGGGCCAAGAAAAAAATTTCTGCATTTAAAAAAAAAATAGTATATTCTCTTCGAATACACTGCTGAAATCTGTATAATTAACCACAGAAGAATAAAGATTTAGAATGAATTTATTCCCAGGGGCATGTCTTATTAGTGTGCTCTGAAATATTATTGAGCCTTTGTAAATGAATTCATGAACTGAAGAACTGAAGACTGAACAAGTCTCTTGAGAACTAAAATTCATCAGGGAACTGCCAAGTTGCTAAGGATCCATCCTCAGCAGAGCAGGAATGAATAGATTCCAGTGGTTTCCAGGCTTCTCAAGAGCTGTGAGCTCACACACAGGCATAGGGGCTCCATGGGCACATCTGAGTGATCCTTAATCTTCCTAAGGGTCCTGAGGTGACAGTCACAGGACTCTACAGTGACAACAGAGGGGTCTCCACTGTGCCAAGGAGCCAATTTGTCGCAGGAAGTGTCAGGAGTCCAGTGAGGACATCCCTGTGCTCCTAAAGAACAGTGAGGTCACAGACACTCACAGGGGCTCCAGGGTGACATCCCAGGACTGCTCAGGCTGCCAAAGAGCTGGGATGTCACAGACACTCACAGGACTTCCATGGGGACATCCCAGGAGTGCCCAGGCTGCCAAAGGGCTGGGATGTCACAGACACTCACAGGGGCTCCATGGTGACATCTCAGCATTCCTTTCAAATGCTGCCAAATCAAACAGGCCTGACTTGCCTTGGCCTCTGGTGAGTGCTGCTGATCTGTGTTCAAAACCCTGGGGTTCTGTGATTTCCTTCCTCTAGAAAAGAGCTGTCGATCTTGTCTAGGTGCCCATGGCCTCAGCACATGAGCACTGTATAGGGACAGAGGAGCTCTGTGCTCAGTGGGGTGGGGACTGAGGACAGCAGAGGAGAGCCCTGGGAGGGATTGCAGGGCAATTTCAGGGATGGTGGATGCATTTCACATAGTAGAGAACATATGGAGAAAGAAACAATGAATGCCAAGGGCAGCTGGGGAGGCCCTGATTGGACCCAAGAAGAAAGGAATTTCTGTTCCAGGGCAGGGCTGTGGTGCAACACATCCCCAAGACGGACTCTGGGCCAGCTCAAGGCACAGGGATGTGCAGCAGCTGAAAGGTTCTTCTCACTTGGACTCCTGGAAAGGTTTGTGCAATCTCCTCTCAGGCCCTGGGGTTCCAGGGCTCAGCACCAAATGCACCACAGGGCTCCTTGGGATCAAGCAAGTCCTGAGAAACCACGGCTGTGCCTTGATTTCCCTCTGGTCTGGTGCTGTTCATGGGAAGGTTTCCTACTACAGTTGTGGAGAAATATTACAAAGACCTTGCAAGAAATACACATTCCTATTTGAAAGGTGTATTTTATTATTTAAAGGGTGGTCTGACCTAATGTGGATAACCTTCCTCCACATTCCCCAACCCCATCCTGTCTGTCCTCACTCACCTGGGACCTGCTTTGGAGAACTGACTTCACTCAGGCAAAAAGATGTTTTCCTTTTTTTTTTTTTAATTTTATTTTTTAAGCAATCTAAAACTCCTAATGTTCGTCACTGCAATCAGACACACTCCTCAGGTGTGTGCCAGCCCAAGGTGCCACCAAAACCACTGCAGAGCTGCCCTGGGCCAGCTGTGAGGGTGGATCATCATCCCAACCTGCACTGGGCACTGCCAGGGGCTGTGGCCATGGACACTGCACTGACCCCACTGCTGGGTTTGAGGCCACGGCAACCGTGAGAAGCTCAAGTTTCCTTGGAAACACTGGGGAGGACTGGGACATACTGGGGAACACTGGGAACCCTGTGGGACACACTGGGACATAGTGGGAGTGATACTGGAGAGGACTGGGACAACTTGGGAACATGGGGAATGCTGAGGAGGAATCTGGGAAGACTGGGATAGACTGTGGGGTACACAGAGACACACTGGGACATACTGGGGACATACTGGGAGTGATACTGGGCCATACTGGGAATATTGTGAGTAAAACTGGGGATACTGGGGAAACTGGGGATACTGTGAGTGGTACTGGGGAATACTGGGACAAAACAGGGGACACTTGAAACAGTGTGGGAAGACTGAGGACACTGGGGCACTATGGGTGACACTGGGGTAGTCCTAGAAGGGACTGGTTATGAACTAACGTGTACTTGGAGGGACTGGGCTGTACTGGTCGGGCCTGGAGGGGCAGTGAGAATGCACTGGGCTGTACTGGGAGGGATTTCAGGGTTGAATGGGCTGCTCCCGCCTCAATGATCACTGCCCATACAGTCAATCAGCGCCCGGGGATCAGAGCCTCAGGGCAGTGCCTGGCGGTCAGCGCCATCTTTCTTTCTTTGCCTCTAACTCCCCATCATGCCCGCGGACCCCGATTGAGCCCCATTGGAGCTGGGACTACAACCCCCATAATGACCGCGATCCACAGAACCCCGGTATCTGCCCCCATGTGTCCGTAAGTGTCCCCGAGACCCTCCAGGATCCCTACGTGTCCCCCTCAGTGCCCACTCGGCACCTCCCCAAAAGTGACTCTGATGCCCTGAATGCTCCCAACCCCACAGATTCCCTGATAACACAGTTCAGGGCCTAAAAGCTCCTGTCATGCGCACCTAAAGAGCCAGTTAGAGCTCCTAAGATCCCCCTAAGTATACCCCGAACTTTTTCCCCTGAGGACCTCAAGTCATGGCTGCGATGCAAAAAGTGTCCCCAAGTGCCATCCCCCTTGGTTATTTGGGGCTGAGTCCAGCACCCTCAGGTACTGAGAGAAGGCTGAAGAAGCTGCTCAAGGAGGCAGTGAAGCACGAAAGGCAAGAAACCACCTTTCAGCCGATTAAGTCAAAAGGATATGTTTATTTCAGCTGGGCAAACACGCGGGATCTCCCCCAAAGGGCGTGGCGCCCTCAGCAATTTTGGTCCTTCATTTATTCACAATAATCATACATATTCAAGAACATCTACACATATTCATCACCTGTCACCGCCCTTTCCGGCTTAGTATTCAAAATCAGCTGCATACTCATTGCGGCTGCGTAGTATCCCTTGGTTTTGGGTCGGTGGTCTTTTATTTGGTCGGGAGAGTCACATGGGATGATGTAAGAGTCGTCTTCCCACTCTAAACTTTTCCCTGCCCGTTACCATGACTACCTAAACTTTTAATTCCTTCAACCTGGTCTTTTATTGCCTTTGACATCAAATTTCTTGATTGATGGGTTTTTGGCTCATTCTACGCTTTTCTTATGTATATCTATTCCATTTAAATGTTTCCATATGCATATTCTGTTAGCTCTGCATGTTATACGATCAGACTTTATTAACTTTTAATCCCCTGCTGAGGGTATATGTTTAAAGATTACATTCCTAACTTCTATCTCCAAGTTTCAAGATATCTATACCATAACTTATGCTCTAAACATGCAATTTTCAAGAACTATAACAGAATAATACGAGTACTGTGGCTCACATTGACCACACCCAACTGACTGCACCCACTGACCACACCCAACTGACCACATCCACTGACCACACCCACCTCAGTGACCACAGCACTGATCACACCCACTGACCATCCCAATGACCAACCCAATGACCACAGACCCCACTGACCACACCCACTGACCACTCCCACTGACCACACCCCTGTATCCCCCAGCCCCTTCCACCCAGCCCATCCTCCTCCTGACCCCCCACCTCGGCCTCTCCGGGACGGCTCCAAATCCCGAGTTTCCCTCACCTGCCTCGCCCCCGACCCCTCCGGCCATGTCCGTGCCGCTTCAGCTTCTAGCACGACGGCTCCCAAGACCACCGAGGCCAGCCCCTGGCCCCCAAATTTTGGTCGCCCGTCCCTGCTGCGGCCGCGGCCGGAGCCGGACGCTTCAGCTGCCGCTACGAGGGAGGGAGCTGGACACGGGCTGGGGCACGTCCCCAGCTCAGCGCCGCTGTCGAAGTACCCGGTGAGCCCCAAAAACCAAATTTTCCCCCAAAATCAGAGCTCCCAAACCCATAAATTTAGCCCATAATTGAGCCCCTAAAATTACCCCCAATTACCTTTTAATTTGGGCCCCCAAAATCCCCAAATTACCCTTAATTTTACCCCCAAAGCCCCAAATTACCCCTAAAATTGTGCTCCCAAAATCCCCAAATATTCCCCAAACTGGGACCCCAAACCCCTCAAATTGCCTTTAATTTGAGCTCCCAAAATCCCCAAATTTCACTCAAAACTGAGCCCCAAAAATCCCCGAATTTTCCCCAAATCCACCCCGAACTTTCTAAAAATTGAGTCCCCAAAACCCTCCAAATTTCCCCCAAAACTGAGACCCAAAACTGAGCCCCCAAAAGTCCTCAAATTACCCCAAAATTGAGCTCCCCAAAATCTACATGCTAAAATTGAGCCCCCAAACCCCTCAAATTACCACAAAATTGAGCCCCCAATCCCCAAATTACCTTGAATTTGAACCCCAAGAAACCCAAATTTATGCCCCTAAAAACTGAGCCCCCAAAATCCCCGAATTTTCCCCCCAAATCCACCCCAAAATTTTTCTAAAAATTGAGTCCCCAAACCCTCAAATTTCCCCAAAACTTGAGACCCAAAACTGAGCCCCCAAAATCTACAAAATATCCGTCCAAAATTTAGCCTCCAAGCCTAAAATTACCCCAAAATTGACTTTTGAATTTGAATCCCCAAAATCCCCAAATTTCTGCCCAAAAGTTGAGCCCTAAAAGATCCCCAAAATTTACCCAAAAATTGAGTCCCAAAAATCCCCAAATATCCCTCAAAACTGAGCCACAAAAATCCCAATTTTTCCCCAAAATCCACCCCCAAATTGTCTTAAAATTGAGCCCCAAAACCCTCCAAATTTCCCCAAAACTGAGACCCAAAATTGAGCCCCCAAAATCCCCAAATTACCATAAAAATTAAGCCCCCAAAAATCCCCAAAGTTGAGGCCCCAAAATCTCAGATTGAGCCCCCAAAATCCCTAAATATCCAAGTCCAAATTGAGCCTCCAGCCCCCAAAATTACCTGAATTTTGAATCCCAAAATATTCAAATTTCTGCCCAAAGTTGAGCCCCCAAAATACCAAAATTACCCAAAAATTGAGTCCCAAAAATCCCCAAATATCCCTCAAAACTGAGCCCCAAAATCCCAATTTTTTCCCCCAAATCCACCCCAAATTTCTAAAAATTGAGCCCCAAAACCCTCCAAATTTCCCCAAAACTGAGACCCAAATTGGGCCCCCAAAATCCCCAAATTACCGCCAAATTGGGCCCCCAAAATCCCCAAATTGAGACCCCAAAATTGAGCTTCCAAAATCCCCAAATATCCGTCCAAATTGGGCCTCCAAGCCCCCAAAATTACCTTGGTTTGAATGCCAAAAATGCCAAATTTCTGCCCAAAGTTGAGCCCCTAAAATGCCCAAAATTACCCCAAGAATTGAGTCCCCAAAATCCCCAAATTTCCCCAAAGTGAGTTCTCCAAACCCCCAAAATTTCCACAAATGTCGTGAAATTTAGCCCCAAAATGCCCAAATTTCCCCCTATTTCCCCCAATTGAGCCCCAAAACCCCACAAATTTCCTCCTAAATTTCCCTAAATCTCCCCAAAATTGAGCCTCCAAATCCGCCAATTTTCCCTCCCAAATTTCCTAAAAATTTCCCCCAAAACTAGGCCCTAAACCCCCAAAATTCTCCCCAAATTTTACCCCCAAATCCAGGGAGAATTCCTCCCAAATTTCCCCAAATTGAGCCCCCAAACCCCTAATTTCCCCAAACTACTCCCCAAAATTGAGCCCCCAAATCCCCAAATTTTCCTGAGATTTGAGGCCCAAATATCCCCGAAATTTCTCCCAAAGGTGGAGCCCTAGACCCCGTGATTTATGTAGAAGTTTTTCTCAAGATTGTGGCCCCAGAAATCCTCAAATTACCCTCAAAGTTTCCCTAAATTTTTCCCCCAAGATTTTCTCATTTTTTTGACTAAAATTTCCTGTTTTGCCCTCAAACTCTGCCCTTCTGCACTCAGATTTGCCCATTTCGATCCCAAATTCTCTATTTCCCCACAAATCTCTACATTTCCCCCAAAATTTCTCATTTTTTACCCCAAAATTTTCCTCCCAAACCAAGCCACGTCCACCCCACACTCCTAAATTTCAGCCCAAAATCACCCCAAATTTCCATTTTTGCCCCTCAAATCGCCCCCATGATTTACCCTAAATCCTCTATTTTTAGCCCCAAAACTTTGATTTTTACAAAAATTCTCATTTTATCCCCAAAACTCCTCTTTTACCCCCAAAAATCACTGATTTTTGCTCCAAATTCCTGTCTCCCCCAAAACTGCCTCTTTTTGTCTCCAAACCACCTCAACCCAACACCAAAATCCCGCAGTTTATCTCATAAAAATCTCCTTTTTTTCACCCCAAAACTCCTCAATTTGCTCCAAATCCATTTTTTCACAGGTTCCCAAATTGCTCTTTTCTTCTCAAAAAACTACTCTTTTTGACCAAAATGCTGGATTTTACCACTGATCCAGGGGGTTCTGCAAAGCTGGCGGGAGCTGAGTCCGCTAGCGACACCAGGACTTTGCCCATGGGGGACCTCGAGGTGGCCGCCCTGAGCTGGGATACGCTCACCAAGATGGCAGCGAGTGCTGCTGAGACCACACTCCCAAGATGGCTGACTATGTGCTGAGACCATGCTCGATATGGCTGACAAAATGCTGGGACCACGCCCCCAATATGGCCGACAAAATTCTGAGACCATGCCCCAAGATGGCTGATAATGTGCTGAGACCACGCTTCCAAGATGGCTGACAATGTGCTGAAACCACGCCCTAATATGGCCGACAAAATGCTGAGACCACTGCGCCCCTAAGATGGTCGACAATGTGTTGAGACCACACCAAAAATGGCATCAGACCACACCCCAATATGGCTGCCAGTTCAAAGGTCCCACACCCCCAATATGGCCGACAAAATAAGGGTCATGCCCCAAAATGGCAGACAAAAGACCACGCCCCCAAAATGGCTGCGGTGGGTGGGGCGAGGCCTTGGCGGCCAATGGGGATTGGTGGATCCGATGGTGCTGTGTTCTGATTGGCCAACTGGGATTTGGGGGAAATCATTTTATGCAAATGAGATGTTGTTGAGGGGCGTGGCGTTTTGAAGACATTACTAATAGTTTATGCAAATCAGATGCAAATTAGGGATACATGAGGGGATTAATTATTTTCTTATGCAAATGATATGCTAATGAGGGCGGTGGAGTTGGATTGTGGTGTTAAAGACATTGAGATGCTAATTAGGAGTGTGGCCCTTGGGAATACTGGAGGTGCTCCTCTTAATTGGATGATAATTACGGGAGTGCATTGGGATTGTTGGTGTGTTTATGCTAATGAAATGCTAATGAGGGGTAAGGGAGTTTGGAATATTGGGGTGTTTATCCTAATGACATTCTAATTAGGAATGTGGCCATATCTCAGGAAGTGTTTTTGGGAGATTTTTGGGAAATGAAGGCATTCCTATGCAAATGAGATGCTAATGAGGAGTGTGGGGTTTGGGAATATTAAGGGAGGGTTTATGCTAATGCGATGCTAATAAGAGGCACTTGGAGGTTCCTTGATGGTCCTGGTGTGATAGATAAGGAACCTTTTGTTCGCCTGACAGACCTTGAGAAAGATATCGCCTGGGCCTGTGGAGCCAAGATGACGTAAATTGTTTTATTGCTTTGCTTTGCTTGCCAAGAAGATGTTAATTGTTTAGCTTTGCTAGCCAGACAGACCTTGAGAGTTAATCACTTTGCTTTACTTGCATAAATCACATATCTAAGTGCTAGTAAGTTCCCAAGAAACTGCCGGATCACCCTATAAGGAGGAGGGGGGTTAGCAAGACAAAACAGAGAAAGAGGCTCCTCACCTTCATCCCTCGACCACCAGAAGGCAGAAAAAGACCAGAAAAAGACCCCTAGCAACTGGAAGAGCATGCGCAAATTACTAAAAACACATAATCCAGAAACAACTTAAAAGGGACGAACTGCGGGGGGGGGTTGCGGCAGTTGGTGGAGCGGGCTCGGCTCGACTCCCTTGCCGCCCGGCGCAGCGCTGATCTTTACTTTTGCTTTTCTGTGACCAATAAATTTTTCAATTTTGATTCGATCTCGCATGGTCCATTGTACTCATTTATAACAATTTGGTGCCGTGACTCGGATCGAGATTTCGAAGGGGCTGTCCACCTGCGGGAAGGCGCGCCCCACCATTTTTGGTGGCCCCGGGGACGGGGGAAGCCCCATCCCAACCTCGACCGACGAACCTAAAAGTTAGGAAAGCAAAAGTAAAGGAAGGAGGGCCTGGTTGACCCCTTAAATTTTGTGCACAAAGTCCGGACGAAGACGCAGGATGCGTAAGTATAAGGGGATCCTTTCGGGCGGGGTCGGGATCCCGGAGTACTGCGACGTGGTGTGTGTATGAGAGGGGAGATGGTAGCCAGATTCCCCAAGTGAGTGTGGACCCTTAGTAGTGCAGTTCCCACTGGCCCGCGAGGGCGTGGGCCTGAAACAGGGGAAGCGAAAGTGATTTCGGCGTGAGTGAAGGTACTCCGGAAGAATGGGGAAGGGGAAAAGTAAACCTGCAGACGTTTAACTCCCATCCATACCTAGAGATAGTCCCTTGGGATTCCTGCTAGAGATTTGGGACCATTTTCCTGGGACGGGATGGAAGGATAAGGCTAGGATGATACATTATTGTGTGGAAGTCTGGGGTGGGAAGGAGATTTCAAGAAAGGTGGTTTGGCCAATATTTGGGTCAACAGAGGATTGGGTAAAGCAGAGATTGAATATTTGGGTAAATACCAAAAAACCTGTTTGCTTAGAGGAAAGTGAATATGCAAAAATTTGGATAGCCCGCCCCGAGGTTTTTATCTTTAAATTGACCGAAAAATAAGAGGGTGGCAAAAATAAGAAAAAAGGGGGTAGGAAAGAAGAGACTCTGATAGTACCCCCCGTAAGAGTCCGTCTAAAGCCTCTCGTCTGTTCTGCCCAACGACCTCCGCCCGAAGTCTAAGAAGACCCCTCAAACTGCAGCTGAAAGGCGCTGGCCAGGGATGGGAGAAACGCCAAGTGACTGTTCCAGGTGGTGCTCATTGGACCAGGACTGGTCTCCCATGAGACTGGTTTACATAACAAGGCTCCCACAGGTGTGAGAACAATGGACTGGTCACAAGGACTGTTGGTGTGCCTGGAGCTTGCCGTAGGGCGCTGCTCTCCAGCAGGCTGCTTGCTGTAGCGACCAGTTTCCACCTGTTTCTTGGAGCAACGATCTCCACATACAATGGTCCACAAGCTCTCCCACCTTCTGGCTAAAGGCCACTCGCTTTGGCCACGAACAATGGTCCACAAGCTCTCCCACCTTCTGGCTAAAGGCCACTCGCTTTGGCCACGAACAATGGTCCTAACCTTCCCACCTTTTGGCCCAGAAGCCACTCGCTCTGGAAAGGACTATAAAAGCATCCTCGAAAAAGGACCCTTGGGATCCCCCAGGCGACAACGGACATCTATTGGCTGGTTCCACGAGGATCGTCTGCCCGTCTTGGTAGCTATAATCCCAACCCCCCTTTTCTCTCTCCCTCTTTCTGTCTCTCTCTCTTTCTCTTCGTCCCACTATCGCATTTGGTTGGCACAAATAAAGTGCATTTGTTGCAAGAGCAACTGATTTTGTCCCTTTGTGTGTCTTTTGCACCCTGAGATTCTTAAAAGAACCTTCACGTCCCCCGCTCTAACTAGGCGGACCGTGACATTTTTGGCGTAGTCGGCTGTTAATTCCCGATACTGGAGGAGTTCAGGTACTCTGTGCACTTTGTAACAGGGGAAGATCCGTGCCATTTCAGCCGCACCTATCCTGTCAGCGAAAGCTGAACAGTGGTAGAAAGCAAGGGAGGTGGCATTGGTTCTTTCCGCAATCTGCACACAGACCCCGGTGTCAACAACTCCGTTTCAGTTATCGGAGAATATTTTCAAAATTGTCTCAGTTGTGCAAAAGATGGAACTTGTGTTGTTGTGAATTGTTGTTTTCATCCCCTAACCCAGGCAGGGAACACAGGGGTTTGTCCTCATCTAAAGGCTGGGTGTTTGTTGTTTTGTCCCTAAAGAGAGGGAATTGTCCTCAGCGATAGGCTGGGTGTTTGTTGTGTTGCTGTTGACTACTTGGGATTGCGAAGAGACAAGCTGTTTTGTAACTAAGGTAGTACCTCCCAAGTAGTGTGGTCTCTTCACCTACTCCAGGGACGAGAAGGGAAACACAGTTTTAGCTGTGCCTTTTTGTGTAACTTTAAGCGTGCCTTCCTGAGAGTAGTTTTGGTCCCTTCATAAAATGTCTGAAAAAAATAAAGCTGCATTCTACGCCCTGTTAGGTAAACACAATGCTAGACCCTCAGAAGAAGGAGAATTATGGGCTAAGAATAACTGGTTTAATTTAGAAAATGTGGTTGATAGAATACAATCCATCCAAAATGAATCAAAGATCAGACTGAGCAATAATAATAAAACCATAATTTGCTCCATCATAGGCGCTTGCCTGTCAGCTGCGGTAGAATCACGCGCCAAGAAAGCAAGTGAGGAAACTGAAGTGATAAACTCCTTGCAAAGCTTAGTAGAAGCCTTACAAAACCAAGTTGAAACTTTGCAAAACCAATTAGAGCAAGAAAGAAACCGCAACTATTTGTTGCAGCTTTCCCATGCATCACAGCATACAGATACACCAAAGGAAATAGAAGAAAAGGAAACATATCACATAAAGCAAATATACCCCCAGAGAGAATTAGTACACATGCAAAATTGTGGGGAAAATTGCTGCCCTAAATTGAGACCACTTGTTAAAACTGAATATAGTTATCTGAGTCCAGATGACTTTGAACCCCACATGACATATAATGAAATACCATACACTGCTACTGAATTGGCAAAACTAAAGAAAGAATATTCACGTCTCCCCCATGAATCCGAGACAGAATATGTTTTAGAATTTCTCTCACTGGGGGAGATCAAATCAAATTGAGTGAACAAGAAGCCTCTGGCTATTGGGGACCGGGTGTCTTCTTAACCACGGGAAACACCCATGCTCCATGGTCCCTGACACAGCGTGCAGCCTACTGGGCTGGGGGACTTAGCCCCCTAGAAAGAGGTGATCCCTTAGCTATAATTGGCGGCCCGGATCAACTCTTAGAGAATATTCACAAAGCTGCTTGCTTGCAAATGATACATGAAAGAACTCTAAATGCTAATTACAAGTCTCCAATGCAATTGCCTGTAAAACCAGAAATTATGACACCACTAATTAGAGGTCTGCCTGAATCACTAAAGCCAACAGCAATAGTTCTTCAAAAAACTATAGCCTCCATTTCTCCAGTAGATCGGCTTGACAGATTTTTAGGCCAGCGACGCCCAAACAGTCAAATCGATTCTGATGATACCTCTGGCTTTTCGCCTAACACCCCCGAACAACATTCAAATAACAAAGTCTGGACATGGGGAGAAGTCGCAGAGGAATTGATAAATTATAACAGAAAATATGGGCTGATAAAACCTTTAGAAGATAAGCCCGAAAAACCTAGAGGGGTCAGACATATTGCCTCCCCTAATGAAAATCCAGGAAGAGTTAAACCACTACACAATATTCATACAAACCGACAAGCACTCTGGCAATTGGGAATTAAAAAAGGAGTGCCACGAGAATTGATGGATGGCTTGACACAAGAAAAATTGGCTCAGTTAGTTTCAAACTGACACTCTCCCAAAGCTTTAATACAAAAACACCTAAGTTACCTAGTGCACCTTTGATGCAAGCTCCAGGCAGGAAGCAAAAACTCTTCTTTCCACGAGCACCAAGCAGTGAAACATTGCACAAACAAGCAGCTTCCATTCAATTACACGAAACACAGACACCCCTATCTCAAGAACAGGAAAATAAACCAAACCAACAAGCTTTAAACTAAAAGCTCCGTCCCTAAGCAGTGGGCGCCGGGACGGAGATTACATGCATTTAAGAAAGCTCACAAGAGATCCAACAACAGGTGATTTATTAATTGCTGCAATAGTTGGCCCCAAACGAGTCTTAATAATTTTCGTTGTTGACACAGGGGCTCAAATAAGTGCTTTAACACACAAACATGCACAAAATAGTTGAGTGGTTCCAAGCAATAGACGCTGCTGGGTCATAAATGCTTTGGGAACTAAAGAAGCCATGAGTATCTCTTTAGTAAAACTCACATTACCAGGGGATGACAGCCCAATAGCTACTCAAATGGTAATTGGAGATATCCCAGACAGTTTGATAGGTTTGGATTTACTCACAGGAAAACATTGGGAAGATCAAGACGGTAACGTGTGGTCCTTTGGAGCACCACGTTTAAACATCAGGCTGTTACAGACCGCACCGTCTCTCCCACCCAGCACAATCACTTCTGTAAAACAATATCCTTTGCCCTCAGGTGCAAAAGAAGGCATAAAGCCAGTAATTCAAGAGTTAAAGGACAAAGGAGTAATCATTCACACACACAGTCCTTTCAATTCCCCTATTTGGCCTGTGAAAAAGCCAAACGGGAAAGTGGAGATTAACCGTTGATTATCGACGCCTTAATTCCAATACTTTTCCCCTCACGGCAGCAGTTCCAAATTTAGCTGAGCTAATACTAACAATCCAAGAAAAGGCTCACACATTTATGGCTGTAATAGATGTAAAAGACATGTTCTTTATGATACCTTTACGGCTAGAAGACATGAATCGCTTTGCTTTCACATGGGAAGGACAACAATACACTTTCACTAGGCTACCTCAAGGGTACCGACACTCTCCCACTTTAGCCCACCATGCATTGGCACAAGAGCTAGAAACTATATCCAAACCTGATACAGTAACTGTGTATCAATACATTGATGATGTATTGATTGCAGGAGAAGAAAAAAAGGAAGTGGAAGGTGTTCAAGAAAAAATAATCTCACACCTAGAAAACCTTGGCTTGCAGATCCCTCCAGAGAAAATACAGAAACCCTCACAGGAAGTCAAATTTTTAGGGATTTTCTGGAAGGGCGGAATGACATGCATTCCACCAGACACACTAACCTCACTAGATCAGATTAAAATGCCTGAATCTAAAAAGGAACTTCAACAAGCTTTAGGGTTATTAGTATTTTGGAGAAAACACATTCCTGATTTTTCAATAATTGCCAGGCCCCTTTATAATCTGTTACGTAAAGGGGTAAAATGGGATTGGTGCCCAGCTCAGGAGGAAGCATTACAATTACTGATTTTTGAAGCAACAGCCCATCAGGCCCTAGGTCCTATTCACCCAACAGATCCTTTCCAGGTAGAATGGGGTTTTGCTTCTCCAGGGTTATCTGTACACATATGGCAGAGAGGTCCGGAGGGGCCTACCAGGCCTGTCAGTTTCTACTCCCGTAGTTTTAAGGATGCTGAAAAAAGATACACAACTTGGGAAAAAGGGCTATTTGTTGTTAGTTTGGCTTTGATTGAAGTAGAAAAAAATCACGAGACAACAGCCAATTGTATTAAGAGGTCCTTTTAAAGTAATTAAAACAGTTACCTCTGGGACCCCTCCTCCAGAAGGGGTTGCCCAACGGGCCTCTGTGAGAAAAATGGTATGCTCAAATTGAACACTACTGTCACATCTTCTCAATCACTGAAGGCTGTTAAAATTTTTGTCAATACAAGAAACAAAGAACTTGAACAGCAGCCAGGAAAAACCGGCTTCAGTGATTAAGGTAGCCCTCCCTTCTAGCCCGAGCAGACAGAGAATGCCTGGTTTACTGATGCCTCAGCCAAGAGAGAAGGAAAAGTGTGGAAATACAAAGCTGTAGCCTTACACACTTCCTCAGGTGAGAAAAATCATCACTGAAGGAGAAGGCAGTGCTCAGATAGGGAGAACTTACAGCTGTTTGGAGTGTTTTCCAAAAGGAAAAACAAAATACTTCCCTTGTTTGCATTTATACAGACTCTTATGCTGTTTTTAAAGGTTGTACCGAGTGGTTACCATTCTGGCAACAGAATGATTGGGAAGTTAATAGGATTTCAGTGTGGCAAAAGGAAAAATGGCAAGACATCTTAGAAATTGCAAGTCAGGGAAATTTTGCTGTTGGGTGGGTAGCTTCTCACCAGACAGACGGGAATCCAGCAGGAGAATGGAATAACAAAGCTGATGAATTAGCTAGACTAAGCCCCCTGAAAAAGGAAGAAATTGTTGAGGATTGGGAACGGTTGCTGGAGTGGTTACATGTTAAAAGACAACACACAAGTGCAAAGGATTTGTACAAAGAAGCTCATGCTCGAGGTTGGCCTGTTACCAGAGAGATGTGTAAAACTTGTGTATCAGCTTGTGAGCAGTGTCGCCAAACGGCTGGAGAGACATCCTTTAGAGGATGACCCATTACACCTGAGAGGGGGAAAAGGTTTATGGGATGCATGGCAGATAGATTATATCGGTCCTTTTAGGCCCCTCAGGAGGCAAATACTTTGTGCTGGTGGGGGTTGAGATAACATCAGGATTAGTACAGGCCGAGGCCTTTAAGAGGGCTACAGGAGAAAAATACTGTCAGAGCATTACAGATATGGTTTGGCACTTTCCCAAAACCGCAGGAAATTCAATCAGATAATGGGTCTCACTTTACAGCTAAAAGTAGTGCAAGAATGGGCACAGAGTGAAGGGAATAAAATGGGTATTCCATACCCCTTACTATCCCTCAAAGCCAATGGAATTGTAGAAAGGACCAATGGTCTCCTGAAACGGCTTCTGAAACCACAGGAAGGGAACTGGGATGGACGATTGACTAAAGCTGTACAAGGTGTAAATGAGAGGTGGGGGGTAAATGGATGCCCGAAAATCAATGCTTTTTGTCCCAAAGCCCCAACCATAGTTCCTTCATTAAAAGGACCGGCTAATCCTAAAAATATAGCTCATTACCCTGGGCAACCTGTTTTAGTAGACCTCCCTATGGTGGGAAATGTACCACTTGTGCTGAAAACTCCTTTGAATAAATTTGCATGGGTAGCATCTGATGCTGTGGGTAAACAACATCGGATAAATACCCGTTGGATTATACCATCATTTTAACACCTTGCCACTAGATGGCAGATTTTCCTGTGCTTATAATTGCAGGTGAACTCCGAGGGACACTTCAAGTGACATGAAAGCCAGATAACCATGTTGACATTAATAATACTCCTCTACATCCTACCATACCTGCATGACCAAAGTCCAGCTGAATGGCCATGGACACATGCCATTCTCAGGTACACCAGTACTTACGGATCCTACCCTGCAGGTCGTCGTCCAAACCTAGCGACCGTAGTGTTGCATGACTCGGAGGCGTACCATCAAAACGAATGGAAATGGGATCGAAAGGACTGGATTCGAGCATTAACTGGTATAGTTGGTGAGAAAATTGAGGTAGGATGCAGAAAGGTAGAGGGATTCTCTCATGAAAAGGTCACATCCATCACGGTATCTGGAAACCTTTTGAAACCAGACATAACAAGTGGCTTGCACCCCTACGTCACAAAGAAACTCTGTCCCGGTACCGACTGGAACTGCACCACGCAAATCCCCTTTATAGTATGTTGTCGGCAGGATAAGATTGGCAACTACACCTTTGATCCTAGTAACAACAATGTTGAAGTCACCAAGCTTTGCAAGCATGAACCTACTGACTGCTGCCACAATTTTACCTTAACTAAATCAGTCTTTATGACATGCAATTGGAAAAATAAATCAGCAGATCCGTCAGGCTTGAAAGGCTTGAGTTACAAATTCAAAATAAATGTTCTGGCACAACCTGTATTAACTGCAGTAATTATATACTCTGGTATGCAGTCTTCCCTAGTGCTGGATAGCAAAAATAAAGTTTTTCCTCCCTTTACATTAACAAAAGGTTCTGATGTTTCTATCCGATGTGAATTAATGGTTGAATCTTTTATTGAACCCATGCACAGTTTTGCCATAGGACCCCATGGCCGTGTGTTACATTGTGAGGATTTAAATCAGAATTGTTGGCTGAACCTAACTAATGTGCAATCTCCTCACAAAGTAACATGTGGTGAGAATCACACTAAACACTGGGGAAAACTTAATATCAATGTTGTAATGCCTATTGCACCCACTACCCAACCACCGATTGTGCCGAAGCCAAGAATTTATGAAATTGGGCCTTACATAATTAAGAAAACTGGACAACAACAAATATTGTTTAACCCGGCATGGTCTCTTAAACAAGTTAAATTATTGATGCAGAACAATGTCTCGGAAATTCAACCAAAATGTTCACCTTTTTTACAAACTTCGTTTCAGGGGTGGACTACCTGGCTGCGGAAGCGGACCCCTTCCAAAAAACGCATGGCAAGAGACACAATCGGTGTTCTGGGGACAGGTTTGGGAATTCTAAACAGCATTGATTCAGAGGTATTAATGAACAAATTGGTTGCCACCACCAGAGACTTAACCAAATTAAATCAACCCTTGCAGTCCTCTTTGACAGCACTGGGGACGCAACAGTGGTTACTATCAAACATTTTACCGGATTGGGAAAAGGCAAATGTAAATGACCACAAACTGATAATTGATGCTCTTGGTGCTGTTCAAGATAACATATCCCTAGCCCTCAGTTGTATCCAAGCACAGCTGTGGATGCAAACTGTGGTAGCGTCAATTATAAGGGAAGGGGAAGAAGGCATTTTCCCTACCGAAATCCGGACAATAATTTGGGACAATGCTAATGATTTTGAAAAGAAGTTCCAGTCCTGGTGGAATTTGGTGAATTTTACCTACAACCCCAGTACAAATACAGCCACGGCCTATGTGTTGACAATACACAACGCTTCAGTGCATTTGATATACCCTATCATTGCATTAGGATTGAATCATGATGGAACTGTTCTCTATCCTTTCGAGCATAGAGAATGGGCCCGTCAAATTGGTGAGAAATGGCAAACTGTTAATTTGGAATCTTGTATTGTTCGGGAGCAACAGGGTTTCATTTGTGAAAGCAATGCCATTGTGGCCCAAGACATCTGTTTAGATACAGAGCAAAATATCTGTCATTTTGAAATACACCCTGACGAGACTCCTGCAACGGTACTAGTGTACATAGGTAATGGATGCGTGTGTGTTAGAACTGCTTGTAGCTTAGTGATTATAGAAGATAAAACAATGAATTTAAGAAATCATTCAAATTTTTGTGTTTGTAATTTTACCAGGATTAGAGGCTGTGATTTTTCCTACACTGTTCCTGTTATGTCTTATTACCTTTTGCAATCCAATTTCACACTGATTCATCAGTTAGCGCCTGCTCTCATTGGTATGAACCTCACTTTGGTTAAACAACTGTTGTTTCACCAGGACTTAAATGGAATCTTAAGAAAGATCAAGGAAAATGGACAAAAGACCCTGGTGACAGTTCATCATGATGTGAAGAAGATACATCAGGTTATAGAAAGGGTAAAAGGGGACGCTGAACACAGGTGGTGGGATACTCTTTTTGGGTGGTCACCTACTGCTACCGGCATCGTAAACAAATTGTGTCATCCCATTGTTGTGCTTTTGATTTTGATTTTTATTAGTTTTGTCTTGTCAGCCATTCTATACATCCTGAATTGGAAAATAATAAAACGGATGACACGACTGGCATCAGCAATGGAAGCACATGATCTGATTGCTATACCATCTGCCAAAGATACTCCCAAGGTCATCGACACTAGACCAATTACACGGGCAGCAAGAGTCAGGCCATTAACACCAAAATGTTAAGTTTTAATTGAAAATGGTTTTGGAAAAAATTAATTGTATTAACCAATAAGATGATCAATATTGATTTGTTTTAATTTTGTTTGCTTAAATTGTTTAAATTTTAATTGTTTTAAATTGTTTGAATTTTTATTATTTGAAAGTTATTTTATTGATTTGTTTTATTGATTTGTTTTGTTTAAACTGTTTGATTTTATTGATTTTTTGTATTGATTTGTTTGTTTAAATTGTTTAATTTGAAATTTGTTTAATTGTTTAAACTATAAAGGATTGTTTTATTAATCAATTATGCACTATTATTTTCCTGTTTTCCCTTCCTTTCTCTTTTCCTCTTTCCCTTTCCCTCCATTTTCTGTCCCCCTTTTCCGGGATATGCTACCAATGACGGGTCCTGAAGACAATGCCACAACATCATGCTGATGGAGTTTCTCGGCGACGCTCATTGGTCACGGGGTGGTGTAAGAGTCCGTCTAAAGCCTCTCGTCTGTTCTGCCCAACGACCTCCGCCCGAAGTCTAAGAAGACCCCTCAAACTGCAGCTGAAAGGCGCTGGCCAGGGATGGGAGAAACGCCAAGTGACTGTTCCAGGTGGTGCTCATTGGACCAGGACTGGTCTCCCATGAGACTGGTTTACACAACAAGGCTCCCACAGGTGTGAGAACAATGGACTGGTCACAAGGACTGTTGGTGTGCCTGGAGCTTGCCGTAGGGCGCTGCTCTCCAGCAGGCTGCTTGCTGTAGCGACCAGTTTCCACCTGTTTCTTGGAGCAACGATCTCCACATACAATGGTCCACAAGCTCTCCCACCTTCTGGCTAAAGGCCACTCGCTTTGGCCACGAACAATGGTCCACAACCTTCCCACCTTTTGGCCAGAAGCCACTCGCTCTGGAAAGGACTATAAAAGCATCCTCGAAAAAGGACCCCTTGGGATCCCCCCAGACGGCAACGGACATCTATTGGCTGGTTCCATGAGGATCGTCTGCCCGTCTTGGTAGCTATAATCCCAACCCACTTTTCTCTCTCCCTCTTTCTGTCTCTCTCTCTTTCTCTTCGTCCCACTATCGCATTTGGTTGGCACAAATAAAGTGCATTTGTTGCAAGAGCAACTGATTTTGTCCCTTTGTGTGTCTTTTGCACCCTGAGATTCTTAAAAGAACCTTCACGTCCCCCGCTCTAACTAGGCGGACTGTGACACCCCCATATGTGCCCAGTGCACCTCCCCCAGAGGAAAATTCTGACTCTGATCATTCAGACTATTCAGGACCAGTCACTAGAGGTAGATCTAGGAAACAAGAAAATTTATTCCCATTGAGAGAGATGCCAATGGGAGGGCCCCAGGCAGGAATAGGATTTATATCTGTACCCCTCAGTTCAGGGGATGTTAGGGAGTTTAAGAAAGAAATGGGACATTTATTAGAAGACCCACTGGGAGTTGCTGAAAAAGTGGATCAATTTTTGGGTCCTAATATGTACACTTGGGAGGAATTACAATCTATTTTGAACATCCTGTTTACTACTGAAGAGAAAAATATGATTAGGAGGGAAGGGATGCATATCTGGCACACCCAGAACGCTCAGGGTCCTGCAGCTAACATCAAATGGCCCCTGCAGAATCCTCAATGGGATCACCAGAATCCTGCACATCGAACACACATGCAGGACTTAAGGACAATTATAGTTCAGGGAAGTAGAGAATCAGTCCCGATAGGCCAGAACATCAATAAGGCATTTAATGAAAGACAAAAGAAAGATGAAACCCCCACAGAGTGGTTAGAGAGGTTGAGAAAAAATTTACAGCTTTATTCAGGAATGGATCCAGATGGTCAAATGGGGCAGGCGGTGTTGAAGGTACATTTTGTGTCTAAATCTTGGGAGGATATAAGGAAAAAGATACAAAAGCTGGAAGATTGGCAGGATAGAGGCTTAGATGAACTGTTGAGAGAGGCCCAAAAGGTGTATGTCCGAGGGAAGAAGAGAGCCACAAGCGACAGGTTAGAATGATGGTTGCTCTTGATGCGAGAAAGTAGGGAACAAGATCGGGAGGGAGACACAGAGGCGACCAGTAAAAGAGTCTAGAGAATCTGGAAATTCTAAGGAGAGACAGGATATCAAGGTGTGTTTTCATTGGAGGAAAAAAGGACATTTCAAGAGAGAGTGTAGGGCCAGGATTCGGGATGAGAAGGAGTTCAAGACGGATTAGAGGGGTCAGAGGCTCTATCTCTTGGGGGCCCGGAAACATCATAAGGAGCCCTTGATAAAACTAAAAGTGGGTCCCCACGGCCAGGAAATAGTTTTTCTGGTTGACACAGGCGCTGAGAGATCAACTATTCAGTTTTGCCAAAAGGATGTAGTTTATCCAAAGAGACTGCCACAGTGGTAGGAGCAAAAGGAGAACCCTTTGAGGTGGGGGTTATTAAAAGGGTGACAGTTGAATCAGAGTCAAAAATTGGGTTAGGAGATTTCTTGTTAGTATCAGAATCTGAATATAATTTATTAGGGAGAGACATGATTATAGAACTAGGAATTAAAATAGAAGTAGTAGAGAAGGAACTACAAATTAAACTCTGTCCTCTTAGAGTAGAAGATGAAGAAAAAATAAACCCTGAAGTATGGTATAACCTGGGAAATGTAGGGCAGCTAAAAATAGCCCCATTTTCGGTGATTATTAAAAATCCAGAGGTCCCGGTAAAAATAAAACAATATCCCATATCCCTTGAAGGCCAACGGGGATTGAAACCTGAGGTAGATAGGTTGTTAAGCAAGAGGCTGTTAGAACCATGTATGTCACCCTTCAACACACCAATACTCCCTGTGCGCAAATCAGATGGCTCTTATCGGTTAGTACACGATTTAATAGAAATCAATAAACGCACAGTGGCTCGATTCCCCGTGGTGGCAAATCCATATACACTCTTAAGTAAATTAGGGCCTAATAACCTGTGGTATAGTGTAATAGATTTAAAGGATGCCTTTTGGGCTTGCCCTCTCGACGAGGCAAGCCGGGATTACTTTGCATTTGAATGGGAGGACCCCGATACCGGAAGGAGGCAACAGTTAAGGTGGACAGTGTTACCCCAGGGGTTCACAGAATCTCCAAATTTGTTTGGACAGGCATTGGAACAAATCTTGCAGGATTATCAAACAGGACCGGGAGTAACCCTGATACAATATGTAGATGATATGCTTCTGGCAGGGGAATATGAGGAGGATGTGAGAAAAGAAAGTATAAGACTATTGAATTTCCTAGGACTTAAGGGGTTAAAAGTTTCCAAAACTAAACTTCAGTTTGTAGAGGAGGAGGTAAGATATTTGGGGCACTATTTAAAGAAGGGGGAGAAGAAAATAGACCCTGAAAGGATCCAAGCAGTTATGTCACTACCTATTCCAAAGAATAAGAGACAGATTCGTCAAATTTTGGGACTCACTGGGTACTGCAGACAGTGGATTGAAAATTACAGCAGTAAAGCTAGATTTCTTTACCATAAATTAACACAGGAAGGACTAGTAAAATGGAGTCAGGAGGACACAGAAAAACTTAAAGAATTAAAGGAAAGCTTAGTCCGTGCCCTGGTCTTAAGCCTCCCGGATTTGAGGAGACCATTTTTCTTATTTGTGAATATAGAAGAGGGAATTGCGTTTGGGGTACTTACCCAGGACTGGGCAGGGAAAAAGAAGCCTGTTGCATATTTATCAAAAATTTTAGATCCTGTGAGTAGGGGCTGGCCGACCTGTTTACAAATAGTGGCCGGATGTGCCCTATTGGTGGAAGAAGCTAGAAAAATCACCTTTAATGGTAATATTAATGTCCCCTCACAACATCCGGAGTGTATTACAACAAAAAGCAGAGAAATGGATTTCAGATGCTAGACTTCTAAAGTATTAAGGAATTCTGGTAGAGGCACCCAATTTGACGTTAGAAACCACTACACTACAGAACCCGGCTGCATTTTTATACGGAGAGCCAGACCATGAGTTCTTAGCCCATGACTGTATAGCTACAATAGAGGAGCAGACAAAGATCAGACCGGATTTAGAAGAAGAGGAGTTAGAAAGTGGTGAAAAACTTTTTGTGGATGGATCCTCCAGGATAATAGAGGGAAGGAGGAAATCAGGGTATGCAATAGTGCAAGGTCCAAATTTACAGGTGGTCGAGTTGGGTGCATTAGATAAATCATGGTCTGCCCAGGCATGCGAATTATATGCAATATTAAGGGCCTTAAAACTTCTTGAGGGGAAGGAAGGGACAATATACACTGATTCCAGATATGGATTTGGAGTAGTATATACATTTGGAAAGCTATGGGAAGAAAGGGGCCTCATTAACTCACAGGGGAAAGATTTGATACATCAGAAACTTATAGTTGAAATATTAAAAGCCTTGAGAGGGCCGAGGAAGTTAGCAGTGGTACACTTAAAGGGACACCAACGAGGAATGGATTTGAGAAGCAGGGGAAACAACGCTGCGGATCAGGAAGCAAAGGAGATGGTCCTAAAAGAAAAAGGGGGGCAAAGAGATGAGGGTGGAGTCGATAACAATGAAAACACTGACACAATTTTTACGAATGAGGAAAAAGAGAAACTTAAAAGGATGGGGGTTACAGAAGAATCAGGAAAGTGGATATTAGCAGATGGCCGAGAGGTGCTACCAAAAGCAGTAGCTCAAGGAATACTGTATAAGTTACATCAGAAAACTCATTGGGGAGCCCAGGGGCTGGTAGATCACTTTGCCACTAAATACATGAGCATCGGACTCGACGATTTAGCTAAACATATTACAAAGGGATGTCCTACCTGTCTGCAGGTAAATCGAAGTAACCTCAGAAAACTACCCCATGGGGGAAGGCCTCTAGCAAAGCGGCCCTTTGCAAATATCCAAGTAGATTTTACTGAATTGCCAAAGGTAGGAAAGATTAAATATCTTTTGGTGGTAGTAGATCATCTCACCCACTATGTGGAAGCCTTCCCAACATCAAGAGAAACTGCACGGAGAGTAGTAAAAGTTTTACTAGAGGAGATAGTCCCCAGATATGGTGTACCAGAAACAATTGACTCCGATAGAGGGCCGCAGTTTACATCAAAGGTAACTCAAGAGTTAGCAGAAGCATTAGGAATAAAATGGCAACATCATACTCCCTGGCATCCTCAGAGTTCAGGCCGAGTAGAAAGAATGAATGGGGAAATAAAGAAACAGCTGACTAAGTTGGTATTAGAAACAAAGCTATCATGGGTTAAATGTGTTCCATTAGCCTTGCTGAATATTCGGACTCAACCCCGAGCAGATCTGGGGATTTCCCCATTCGAAATGTTATATGGTATGCCTTATAATTTAGAAAGGGCACAGACAAATCCAAACATTAGTGAACGATACATTAACGAGTATATAGTAACCCTGATGAAATTCAGGAAACAGTTATGGGAAAAGGGAATGTTGGCTCAGAGACCACCGTTAAATCTTGTATTACATCAGGTTCAGCCCGGAGACTGGGTACTAGTCCGAAGTTGGAAGGAAAATCCGATAACACCTAAGTGGGAAGGACCTTACCAGGTGTTGCTGACAACGGATTCAGCTGATGCAGCACTGTAGAAAAAGAGGTGGACTCATGCAAGCGGGATCAAAGGACCAGTAAATCCGTCTAAATTCACCAGCCATCCTGAGTGGGAGGTAAGAGGCACACCTGGGGATTTAAAGCTAACACTGCAGAAGAAAGTGCAACCTTGAAGGACTTTATTCTTCTACTTCCTTTTGGGACATTAAACCTATACCGACACCACATGGATGCTGAACCTTGGGATCCACAGTACTTTTCTTTCACAATAGAAAACAGAAAAACAGGGTACCACTAGAAGGTGGGGAAAGTGTACTAGCTGTAGAGGTTAAACTCAAATGTAATGCTGAAAACTGCTGGGGAAATTGTAATCCGTTTGTATGCTTTGTCTGGTTAGTTTGTAGGGAGGAGTGGTGGGCCCATTGCATAACGGTTACATCCCTAGGGGGTGTGTCACAGTGTTACTGGAGCCAAAAGAGGCTCACTTCTCAGGTTCTAGCCACCGTAGTGGCTGTGGGAGGCTCTTTCGGTGGGATCTAAAAGTGGTGGGAGATTTTTTTCAAGGGGTGAACCCTCAATTTTACTGCTACCACTCTAGCAGGCGTACCCCATTTGTAGCCAAAATTGTAGCTGCCCTGTGTAGGCGGTGGGTACCCGAGCTCAGTTGCTATACTCCTCTAATTAAAAGCCCATAAAGTGGAGCAGGTATATTAAAGCATCAAAAAGCATGGGGCAAACACCCCTCCTGAAGAGTACTCTTGCTGCCGAGAGATGGAGCTCCCCATAGCTCGCTGCAACCCGAGTTGATGGGGCGAGGCCAGAGGAGAAAAATGTTTGTGGAGTGGGTGCATCCCACGGGCACAGAAGAGGAGACTAAAGGTGGGGACCCAAAAGGGCGATGGGGAGGACAGGTTACAGAAACAATGGGATAGTAATCACCACTGGCAGACAAGTTCGCGGGCATTGGGAAGCTACTACCTCCGGTTAGGAATAATTTGTTTAATGTCCCTAAAAGGAGTACATGCAAAGCCACGAACCGTTTAAATGGTCACTTATAAAATGGGAAGGTCAGAGAGAAATTCAAACACAAACTACTTCGGGAAGTCCTAGCTTTAACATAACTCTGGATGATCTACTTGACAGGACAGGTTCTAGTCCCTATAGTGTATTCTACATGTGTCAGCATCTAACCCAGGGATGTCATACTATAACTACCCGGAGAATGTTACTGTGGATATTGGGGCTGTGAAAGCGATTTCCCTAGGATGGTGCGGTACAAATCCAAGATAAGTACTTAAGAGTTGAAAGAGGTCCACATGGATGTAAAAAACCCTGGACAGGTCCATCAGGGGGTAGTAACTTATATCGGTACTTGTAAATGGGTCTATCTTAATGTCACGCAACCCCAAGACCGGGATGGGTAGTAGGAAAATTCTGGGGAGTTAGAATATGGGAACCCAGGAAAGACCGAGGAGGACATATTGTTACAAGAAGGAAATTATACCCCACGATCCTCAGCCTGTTGGACCAAATCCTATAATGACAGACTCAAAAGCCACAATAGCTTGGATCAGAGTAACTTAGACAACATAACCCAAGAAAGTTTTACAGAAACCAACAATGAATCACAACTAATAAAGACAACAGCCGTGACACAACCCAGTAAAAGGGCCCTGTGGAAGATCCTACAAGCCACCTTTAGGGTGTTAAATAGTACATACCCCAATTTGACTAAAGAGTGCTGGTTATGTTACAGTATTAATCCACCCTTTTATGAGGCCTTAGGTTCTGTAGCAAAATCTAAAAGAATAAATGGGACCAATCCCTCCTTGTGCCTTTGAAAGGGGAAAAGCACCCAGGGGTATCGATGGCATGAGTAAATGGGAAGGGGAGGTGTATAGGCAACATACCTCGAGATAAAGACCACCTCTGCAGGGTAAAAATGAAAGCTGTAACCGACTCCATAAACCTGCCCAATGGTTAATCCCTGCTGCAAATACCAAGTGGGTCTGTAACACATTAGGGGTAACCCGTGTATATCAATACCTAATTTAGCGAAACATCCGAATACTGCATTCAGGTCATGATAGTTCCCGAATCATTATACCACCCAAAGGACTATGTGTATAATCATCAAACCACTCCAGGACACCACCTGGTAAAGCGGGAACCGTTTACAGCCCTTACAGTTGCTGTATTATTAACATTAGGAGGTGCTGGGTAGGAACAGGAGTAGCTTCTTTAGTAAACCAACAGCAAGAATTTAGGAAATCTTAGAGTCTCAGTGGATGAAGACCTAAGTAGAATAGAAAAAAGCAATAGACGGTCTTGTAAAATCAGTAAGATCTCTTTCGGAAGTTGTATTACACAGAATAGGTGGGGATTAGACCTGTTATTTTTACAGCAAGCGAGGGATTGTGTGTAGCTTTACAAGAAGAATGTTGTACCTATCATTACCACACTGGGATAGCTAATTGACACCATGGCTGAGCTCCGAAAACAACTGGAGCAACGTAAAAGGATAGAGAAGCCCGACAAAGTTGGTATGAAACTTGGTTTAACTATTCTCCCTGGTTAACAACTTTGTTGTCTACCATAGCAGGACCATTAATCTTGCTAATTTTAGGACTCACCTTTGTGCCCATCTTTAACAAGAATCATTAGCATAGTAAAAGTGGGTTAGAAGCAGCTCACCTCATGAAGTATCTGAGCAAAATATGAAGCCTTAAATGGAGAAGAAACAGAAAACTATTTAGAATTAAGTAAAGAGGATTACAAAGATTTAGCGAACAAAAGTAGAATATAGAAAAAGGGGGGATTGTGATAGATAAAGAAACCTTTTGTTCGCCTGACAGACCTTGAGAAAGATATCGCCTGGGCCTGTGGAGCCAAGATGACGTAAATTGTTTTATTGCTTTGCTTTGCTTGCCAAGAAGATGTTAATTGTTTAGCTTTGCTAGCCAGACAGACCTTGAGAGTTAATCACTTTGCTTTACTTGCATAAATCACATATCTAAGTGCTAGTAAGTTCCCAAGAAACTGCCGGATCACCCTATAAGGAGGAGGGGGGTTAGCAAGACAAAACAGAGAAAGAGGCTCCTCACCTTCATCCCTCGACCACCAGAAGGCAGAAAAAGACCAGAAAAAGACCCCTAGCAACTGGAAGAGCATGCGCAAATTACTAAAAACACATAATCCAGAAACAACTTAAAGGGACGAACTTCAGGGGGTTTGCGGCAGTTGGTGGAGGCCGGGCTCGCTCGACTCCCTTGCGCCAGCTGTATGATCTATCTTTTTGCTTTTCTGTGACCAATAAATTTTTCAATTTTGATTCGATCTCGCGTGGTCCATTTTACTCATTTATAACACTGGGACTGTTAGGCATCGTTTATGCAAATTAGATGCAAATTAGGGTCACAGGAAAAGTCCCTGGGTTTTTTTAGGGAATGCAATTAAGGTAGTTTTATGCAAATGAGATGCTAATGAGGAGATTTGCCCTTGGTATCTGCTGCGATGGGATCTGCTGGGATGGAATCTGCTGGGTCTAGGATCTGCTGGGGTCTGGGATCTGCTGCGATGGGATCTGCTAGGATGGGATCTTTGGATCTGGGGTCAGCTGGGATGGGATCTTCTGAGATTTGGGATCTGCTGGAATGGGATCTTTGGATCTGGATCTTCTTGATCTGGGACCTTTTGGGATGGGATCTTTGGATCTGGGATCAGCTGGGGTGGGATCAGCTGGGATGGGATCTTCTGGGATTTGGAATCTGCTGGAATGGGATCTTTGGATCTGGATCTTCTTGATCTGGGATCTTTTGGGATGGGATCTGCTGGGAGAGGATTCCCTGGACCTGAGATCTGCCAGGTCTGGGATCTTCTGGGTTTGGGATCTGCTGGGTCTGGGATTTGCTGGATCTGAGATGCACTGGTCTGGGACCTGCTTGGACAGGATCTGCTGCATCAGGGTTCTGCTGGATCAGGGATCTGCTGGGTTGAGGGTTTCAGAGATCTGCTAGGATGGGATTCACTGCATCAGGGATCTGCTAGATCTTGGATCTGCCAGGTTTGGGGTTTCTGGATCTGGGATTGGCTGGGGCAGGATCAACTGGATGAGGGATCAGACTGATCTGGAATCTGTTGGATCCATCAGGGATCCATTAGGGATCAGGGTCCACTGGACCTGGGATCTTCCAGGTCTGGGATCTGCTGTGGTGGGATCCACTGGATTGGTAATCTGCTGGATCAGGGGTCTGCTGGGTTTGGGATTTCTGAGTCAGGGTTCTGTTGGGGTGGGACCCACTGGATCGGAGATCTGCTGGATCTAGGATCTGCCAAGACAGCATCCACCGGACCTGGGATCTGCTGGATTGGGGATCTGCTGGGGCGGGATTCACTGGATCTGGGATCTGCCAGGTCTGGGATCTGCCGTGTGCACACCTGGGATCTACTGGTCTGGGACACAAGGCACTGGGATCTGCTAGATCTGGGATCTCAATGGCTGGGGACAAAGGAGCCCAAGATCTCTTGGCTCTGGGGCCTACTGGATCAGAAACCACCTCGATTGGGGATCTCCTGGCTTTGGGACCCACTGGATTCACTGATGCTGCGTGATTTGGGGCTGGGATCTGTTCAGTTGGGATCCAGCGGGCCCGGAACCCCCATGGCCCATCAGATGCAGGGCTGGGATCCACAGGTCCGGAGTGGTAGCTGAGGGATCCACTGGGAGCTGGGAAATGTCACCCTGAGATCTGCTGGATCTGGGATCTGCTGGGGCCGGAACCTCCCGGGTCTGGAACTGACTGTCACGATCCCCTCAACCTGAGTGGGAGTCATGATGGTTCGTTCGACCCCAGGGTGCAAAAGATAAAAGGCAAGAGACTCAGGTTTTATTCAGCAGAAAGCAGCAATGAAGTTTATTGCTAGTAACAATTCAGTTTTGCGATAGAAAAGAGAGGGAGGGAGAGAGAGAGAGAAAGAGAAGATGAGGATATAGCTACCAACAGATGGGATGTGTCCTCGAGTCGTCCAAGGAAGGATGCGTCTTCAATCTGTTGGGGAGAAAGAGATCTCAAAGTCTTCTTTAGGAAAGTCACTTTTTATAGTCCTTTTCCAAAGCGAGTGGCCTCTGGCCAAAGGGTGAGGAGATTTATGGACTATTGTATGCGGAGATCATTGCTCCAAGAAACAGGTGGAACAGGACGCTGCAGCCAGTACCCTGCTCGAGCACAGTATACCATGGCAGCACCAGCCACACCTACAAACAGTCCTTGGCAAGATCCACCTTGGCCAGGCCAGAACTCAGGCGAGGGGTGCAGTCCCAGGGTCTCAGTTTCTGATGATGGTCGTGAGGCAGATCAGGGAAACTACGGACAGACCCTCACATACCCCTTTGAAAACACAACAAAGAAAACCGTACCCCCCCCTCCCCCGCCCCGAGAAGTCCTGCCCCATTGCGGACACAGCACAGTACTGCAGCCCCCACTCCCATTCCAAGTAGTGCTGCCCCCTTGTGGACACAGCCTGGTATTTCAGCCCCCTCAAACACCAAGAAATGCTGCCCCCTTCTGGACCCAACCTTGTACAACAGCTCCCTCCATAGAGTAATAAAAATATAGCAAAAAATATTATAAAAACTACTATTATTTGGGTCGGAGAGTGACATGGGATGATGTAAAAGTCGTCTTCCTCATTCTAAACTTTTTAGCCCTGCCCCATTACCATGACTACCTAAACTTTTAATTCCTTCAAATTGGTCTTTATTGCCTTTAACGTCAAATTTCATGATTGATGGGTTTCTTTTGGCTCATTCTACGCATTTTCTAATGTATATCTATTCCATTTAAATGTTTCCATATGCGTATTCTGTTAGCTCTGCATGTTATACGATCCCATGTGACTCTCCGACCCAAATAAAAGACCACCGACCCAAAAACCAAGGGGATACTACGCAGCCGCAATGAGTATGCAGCTGATTTGAATACTAAGCTGGGAAAGGGCGGTGACAGGTTATGAATATGTGTAGATGTTCTTGAATATGTATGATTATTGTGAATAAATGAAGGACCAAAAATTGCTGAGGGCGCGCAGGCCTTTGGGAGAGATCCCACGTGTTTGCCCAGCGCTGAAATAAACACATCCTTTTGACTTAATCGGCTGAAAGGTGGTTTCTTGCCTTTCGTGCTTCACTGCCTCCTTGAGCAGCTTCTTCAGCCTTCTCTCAGTACCTGAGGGTGCTGGACTCAGCCCCAAATCCACCATGGGGATCATTTAAATACAGAAAGATTTCAGGATCTCTTTATCTTCCTTCCTTTTTCTTCAAGTCTCCACGGCTTGTGCAACTGATTGGAGTCAGTTTAGAGTTCTGTCAAGGAAGGAGATTTCAAAGTGCACCTCATGAATTTTTGTTATAATCACAGGCATATTATTTTAATATTTCATTGGGGCTAGAGGTGACTTACGCACTCCGTAAGTTATCTCGGTGCTGAATGCCTCCTTAGGAGGTTTGGGCACAGACAAGAATGAGCTTCTTGCAGCCGACCCTATTTGGACAAACTGATCCTCATCCCCAACCTCACTGTGTCTGAAATTGGCCACGTAGGACTGAAATCCCAAAACATTAAAACAAAATTATGCATTTTCTTTGTAAATAAAATTTATAATAATAGTTCATAACTAAAATTATAAGAACTTTTCTTTTTATAATATTATTATTTTATATTTTATTACCATGTTTTTATATTTATGTAAAAAATCAATACATTTTTAGCAACCAAAAAAATTTTGGTTCATTGGTTCTAGGTAACACAATTCCCTTCATTAGTTAATTGACCAATATTGGCTCGTCATTTCTCCCTCTTTGTGCCTATTAGTCTTATTTATAGTCCTTTTAGTCCATTTTCTGGAGCTGGGTGGGCACTTGGAGGGAGACTAAGGGACTCTGATGGACAAATCAGGCACTGGGGGATCTCTTGGGGGTCCAGGGGGGCACCCGGAGCTCAGGGAGGGGAATCTGGGGCTCTTCGGGGTCCGGGCAGGCACTGGGGGCTCTGACGGCGGCTCTCTGGGGCGCAGGAAATGATGGGAGTTGTAGGCGCTCGTATAACACAGTTTATTTGGGCCGTGAAGCATCATGGGAGTTCTGGTCACAGCTACAATGTCTCTGAGTGAGGCGTGGGGCATGATGGGAGATGAAGTCATGCTCTTCTCTAACCGCGGAGCATGATGGGAGCGGTAGTCCAAGAAGTGGCTCGGAATGGGTGTTTGGGGGTCCGGGATGGCACTTGGGGGACACTTTTGCATCGCAGCCATGACTTGAGGTCCTCAGGGGGGAAAAGTTCGGGTACACTTAGGGGGAGCTTGGGGAGCTCTAACTGGGCTCTTTAGGGTGCGGTGCATGACAGGAGCTTTAGGCCCTGAACTGTGTTATCAGGGAATCTGTGGGGTTGGGAGCATTCAGGGCATCAAGAAACGCTTTTTGGGGAGGTGCCGAGTGGGCGCTGAGGGGGCACGTAGGAATCCTGGAGAGTCTCGGGGACACTTACGGGACACATGGGGGGCAGATACCGGGGCTCTGTGGATCGCTGGTCATTATGGGGGTTGTAGTCCCAGCTCCAATGGGGCTCAATCGGACATGAGGGCATGATGGGAGTTAGAGGCAAGAAGAAAACATGGCGCTGACCTCAGAGCTGCTCCTGAGGCTCTGATCCCCGGCTGATTGACTGCGGGCAGTGATCATTGGAGGCGGGAGCAGCCCATTCAACCCCTGCAATCCCTCCCAGTACAGCCCAGTGCATTCTCACTGCCCCTCCAGGCCCGACCAGTACAGCCCAGTCCCTCCAAGTACACGTTAGTTCATAACCAGTCCTTTCTAGGTCTCCCCAGTGTCACCCATAAAGTGCCCCAGTGTCCCTCAGTCTTTCCCACACTGTTTCAAGTATCCCCTGTTTGTCCCAGATTTCCCCAGTACCACTCACAATATTCCCAGTTTTCCCCAGTATGGCCCAGTATCACTCCCAGTATGTCCCAGTATGTCCCAGTGTGTCTCTGTGTACCCCCACAGTCTATCCCAGTCTTCCCGGATTCCTCCTCAGCATTCCCCATGTTCCCGGGTTGTCCCAGTTCTCTCCAGTATCACTCCCACTATGTCTCAGTGTGTCCCATAAGGTTCCCAGTGTTCCCCAGTATGTCCCAGTCCTCCCCAGTGTTTCCAAGGAAACTTGAGCTTCTCACGGTTGCCGTGGCCTCAAACCCAGCAGTGGGGTCAGTGCAGTGTCCATGGCCACAGCCCCTGGCAGTGCCCAGTGCAGGTTGGGATGATGATCCACCCTCACAGCTGGCCTGCAGTGGTTTTGGTGGCACCTTGGGCTGGCACACACCTGAGGAGTGTGTCTGATTGCAGTGAGGAACATTAGGAGTTTTAGATTGCTTAAAAAATAAAATAAAATTAAATTAAAAAAAAAAAGGGAAAAACATCTTTTTGCCTGAGTGCAGTCAGTTCTCCAAAGCAGGTCCCAGATAAGTGAGGAAAGACATGATGGGGTTGAGGAATGTGGAGGAAGGTTATCCACACTGGGTCAGACCACCCTTTAAACAATAAAATACACCTTTCAAATAGGAATGTGTATTTCTTGCAAGGTCTTTGTAATATTCCTCCATAACTGTAGTAGGAAACCTTCCCATGAACAGCACCAGACCAGAGGGAAATCAAGGCACAGCCGTGGTTTGTCAGGTCTTGCTTGATCCCAAGGAGCCCCGTGGTGCATTTGGTGCTGAGCCCTGGAACTCCAGGGCCTGAGAGGAGATTGCACAAACCTTTCCAGGAGTCCAAGTCAGAAGAATCTTTCAGCTGCTGCACATCCCTGTGCCTTGAGCTGGCCCAGAGTCCGTCTTGGGGATGTGTTGCACCACAGCCTTGCTCTGGAACAGAAATTCCTTTCTTCTTGGGTCCAATCAGGGCGTCCCCAGCTGCCCTTGGCATTAATTGTTTCTTTCTCCGGCTGTTCTCTACTATGTGAAATGGATCCACCATCCCTGAAATTGCCCTGCAATTCCTCCCAGGGCTCTCCTCTTCTGTCCTCAGTCTCCACTCCACTGAGCACAGAGCTCCTCTTTCCCTATACACTGCTCATGTGCTGAGGCCATGGGCACCTGGACAAGGAGGACAGCTCCTTTCTAGAGGAAGGAAATCACAGAACCCCAGGGTTTTGAACACAGATCAGCAGCACTCACCAGAGGTAAGTCAGTAAGTCAGGCCTGTTTGATTTGGCAGCATTTGAAAGGAAGGCTGGGATGTCACCCTGGAGCCCCTGTGAGTGTCTGTGACATCCCAGCCCTTTGGTAGCCTGGGCACTCCTGGGATATCACCCTGGAGCCCCTGTGAGTGTCTGTGACATCCCAGCCCTTTGGCAGCCTGGGCACTCCTGGGATGTCACCCTGGAGCCCCTGTGAGTGTCTGTGACATCCCAGCTCTTTGGCAGCCTGGGCACTCCTGGGATGTCACCCTGGAACTCTTGTGAGTGTCTGTGACCTCTCTGTTCTTTAGGAGCCCAGGGATGTCCCCACTGGACTCCTGACACTGCCTGTGACAAATTGGCTCCTTGGCACAGTGGAGACCCCTCTGTTGTCACTGTGGAGCCCTGTGACTGTCACCTCATGACCCTTAGGAAGATTAAGGACCCCTCAGATGTGCCCATGGAGCCCATGTGCCTGTGTGTGAGCTCACAGCTCTTGAGCAGCCTGGAAACCCCTGGAATCTATTCATTCCTGCTTTGCTGAGGATGGATTCTTAGCAACTTGGTGGTTCCCTGATGAATTTTAGTTCTCCAGAGACTCGTTCAGTCTTCAGTTCTTCAGTTCAGGAATTCAGTTACAAAGGCTCATTAATATTTCAGAGCATGCTAACAAGACATGCCCCTGGGAATAAAATCATTCTAAATCTTTATTCTTCTGTGGTTAATTATACAGATTTCAGTGGTGTATTCGAAAAGAATATACTATATATTTTTTTTTTAATGCAGAAGGTTTTTGTTGGTCCTATTTAGTTTTGTATTTCTGTTTATAGATTGATATCAGCAATTCCCAGTTGATATTGATCCTGAGAATCTCCCCTCCCCATGCAGACTGAACAGATATGAAAATCAAGAACCTTTAATGCTGACAATCAGTCACAGTCTGTCCCTACCACCACTCCATCAATTCCCTCATGCAACCCCTGGGACTCAAACCAGCCTTGTGCAAATTTGAACTTCCTCCACTTCAGGCTGTGCCTGCAGCTTTCAGTTCCTTGGTACCAACTCCCACCTGCTTTCCTTGGAGAAGGAGCTGTCTGAGACACAGAGGGATGTTCATTACTGTCATATTGTCAAGGGTGGGCACAGCTCCATAAAAAGCAAAAGTCCAGGCCAAGGAGTGCTGGGCAACGAGAGCCACAACCAGGGGTGTGCCCAGGGCTCAGGACTGGGGCCAGGGCAGTTCAATCTCTTTATTGCTGATCTGGACGAGGCCATCGAGGGCACCCTCAGCCAGTTGCCAGGTGAGCCCAGGATGGCTGGGAGTGTGGCTGTGCTGCAGGGCAGGAAGCTCTGCAGAGGGATCTGCACAGGCTGGAGCCATGGGCCCAGGACAATTGGATGAGGTTCACCAAGGCCAAGGGCTGGCTCCTGCCCTGGGCTCACAACCAACCCAAACCCCTGGCCATGCCCTGCCCCTGATCCCTGTTTCCTTCATCCCTGCAATGCCAGGGACTTTCTGGGACAAGAGAGCTCTGCTATGGGGATGGAGGGAGGTGCAAGTGCCACCAGTGTAGTGGGAACCACAACTCATCAGGTTTGTGTCCTTTGGGGTCAGGAACTGGTGAGACTCAGAGGCACAGAAAGACTCAAGAGGCACAGAAAGTTTCTCTTCATGGCCAACATAAAAACTATAACAAGAATATAATTTAATAATCATCAAAATTCTTCCCTCAGCTCTGTGCAAAGTTAAAGCAGTATCTGCTTTGTCTGCCATCCACAAGGGATTTCCATAGGAACAGTTTTAGGCAAAGACATTAGAAAGGGTGATTTTGTGATAGATATAAACACAATTATGATGTTGACTGATGTAGAATGACCAGAAAACAACTGGAGGAGGAAATGTGGGAGCAATGGGAAGGCTATAGAACCAGCTGGTCGAGTGAAGAGATGTCCTTAGACGTGGGCATTTAAACAGGAGAAGTGGAAACACCCGAATGAAGAGAGACATGAAATAATAGACAGTGTAGTGGAAGCACAGGTAGAGGGGTAGAGCAGTATTTCTTCTCCTGCCATCAGTACATATCCAGGAAATTTATGTTTTCACCTGGTGGGAAAACTTGGACATTTCTTAAAGTACTCAAACACCCCAGCTAATGAGATGTGCTCATGCACCTCACAAGCGTCAGGTCCCCTACAGCCCCAGAGGGCTGCTGTCCCATAATCATCTGCTCCAGCCCATTCCAAAATTGGGAGCAGCATCAGCCCGGGATCATCAGGGAGCTGAGGCTGGAAGGGACCTCAGCAAATCTGCAGCCCAACCTGCCAGAAACTGGGTCAGACCAAGTTGTTCAGAGCTTGATTTGGTCTGAATTTGAAAATCCCAAAGGACAGGGTGTGGGCAGCATCTCAGAACCTGTCTGAGCCCATGGGAACAAAGGTTTTTCACATGTCCTCTCTGATCTCCCCTCATTTCCCCCCATTGTGTTTTGTCTCCCCCCAGGCCCCCAGTGAAGAGCCTGGCTCTGTGTTCTCCATCACCTCCTGGGTGGCACTGCCTGTTTGGGATGAGGAGCCCCTCAGCCTTCCCTGCTCCGGGCTGGACAAGCCCAGCTGCCTCAGCCTCTCCTCACAGGCAAAGGGCTGCAGCCCCACCTTGGAGGCCCTTCCCTCACCTGCTCCAGCTCCCAGACATCTTTCCTGCCCTGGGGAACCCAAACCAGGCCCCAGTGACCTGGATAATCCCCGTCCTTGATGTCCTGGTCACTCAGCCCAGGGTGCTCTTGGCCAGCCTTGCTGCCAGGGCACTCGGCTGCCTCCTGCCCAGCTCCTGCCCACCAAGAGATTTCTGCCAGGGCCTGGTGGATACAGAGAGGGATGTGGATGTTGTGTAACAGAACTTTAGCTTTGACACTATGTCCCAAAGAATCCCCTAGAAGAACTGAAGCCTGTGGCTTGGAGCAATTGCCCCTTCCCTGTGCTGAGAACTGTCTGGACGTGCAGGCCCAGAGAGTGGTGGGGAATGGTGCCATATCCAGCATGTCTTGCAGGGATCAGTGTGGGCCCAGTCCTGTTTAACAACTTTATTGATGATCTGGAGAAGGAAATGGAGTGCATCATCAGCAAATATGCAGATGGCACCATGCTGGGTGTGAGTGTGGATGTGCTGCAAATTAGGAGCGCTCTGCAGAGGGACCTGGAATGGCTGCATCCAGAGCCCAAATCCAGCTAAAGTGAAGTTTAACAAGACCAAGTGCTGGGTCCTGAACTTGGCCACAAACAACCCCTGCCATGTTACAGCCTGGGGACAGAGTGGCTGGACAGGGGCCAGGCAGAAAGGGACCTGGGGCACTGATGGACAGCAGGCTGGACATGAGCCAGCAGTGTGCCCAGGTGGCGAAGAAGTCCAATGGCTCCTGGCCTGGATCAGGAATGGTGTGGCCAGCAGGAGCAGAGCTGCTGTGCCAGCACTGATCTGCCCCCAGCTCTGCACACAGACATTGTTGCTGCAGCTCGAGACAAAGGAACAAAAGGGGTTCCTCTGGAAAGAGCTTTGCTGAGTGATCCTTTAGTTCATTAAAGCCACGGAGAGCACAGCCCCTCATTGGCAGTCTGTGGCCACAGCAGAGGTGAAACAAAATGAGAAATAATGACCTTTACCTGACGACAATATTAAAAAGAAAAACAAAGGAGAAAAAAACCCACGAAAAAGTCAACAACAAATATCAAAGACTACTTTTATTACAAGTGATTTGCAGAAATTGGCAACCAGTTTAATGATTCTGAAATCCTCCAGTGATCAGTCTTCACACTGCAGCCTTGAGCTCCTGGTTCCTCAGGCTGTAGATGAGGGGGTTCAGGGCTGGAGGCACCACCGAGTACAGGATTGAGAGTGCCACATCCAGGGATGGGGAGGAGATGGAGGGGGGCTTCAGGTAGGCAAACACTGCAGTGCTGATGAACAGAGAGACCACAGCCAGGTGAGGGAGGCAGGTGGAAAAGGCTTTGTGCCGTCCCTGCTCAGATGGGATCCTCAGCACGGCCCTGAAGATCTGCACATAGGAGAAAACAATGAACACAAAACAGCCAAAACCTAAACAGGCACTAACTGAAATAAGTCCAAGTTCTCTGAGGGAGTTGGAGTGTGAGCAGGAGAGTTTGAGGATCTGGGGGATTTCACAGAAGAACTGGCCCAGGGCATTGCCCTTGCACAGAGGCAGGGAAAATGTATTGGCTGTGTGCAGCAGTGAATAGAGAAAGCCACTGGCCCAGGCAGCTGCTGCCATGTGGGCACAAGCTCTACTGCCCAGGAGGGTCCCGTAGTGCAGGGGTTTGCAGATGGACATGTAGCGGTCGTAGCACATGATGGTCAGGAGGGAAAGCTCTGCTGAGATGAAGAACGTAAAGTGGAAGACCTGAGCAGCACATCCTGAGTAGGAGATGTTCCTGGTGTCCCAGAGGGAATTGTGCATGGCTTTGGGCACAGTGGTGCAGATGCAGCCCAGGTCAGCGAGGGCCACGTTGAGCAGGAAGAAGAACATGGGGGTGTGCAGGTGGTGGCCGCAAGCTACGGCGCTGATGATGAGGCCGTTGCCCAGGAGGGCAGCCAGGGAGATGCCCAGGAAGAGGCAGAAGTGCAGGAGCTGCAGCTGCCGCGTGTCTGCCAATGGCAGCAGCAGGAAGTGGCTGATGGAGCTGCTGTTGGGCATTTGCCGTCTCTGGGCATCATGTACTGTAGAAATGAAGCATTGATAAACTGGACAAACTTTGTGGAGTCAATCCTATGTTAATTTCTTATGAATTCACTCAAAATTGCTTCTCTTTCTCTGGAAAAATTTCACTTAAATTTCAAAATTACTAGCTCACCTGAGCTTTGAAAGCAGCCATGAGGTTGCTTCTGAGTTATTTCCCCTTTATCAGAGGTGACAAATATTCTCATTCTCAGCATTTCTGTAAGCATAACTTTGGGGAGCCCAGAGGGAAAACAGCTCCCTGTGCCCCAGTGTATTCCGACCTGCTGGTCCCACAGAGGTGCACTTTGCTCATTACAACTCACTCTGTTTCAGGGTAATCACACTTAAAATGTGCTGGAAAAATAAAGTGGACTTTTGGAAGCCTTCAATTTAAAAGTGAGTCTTTTTCAACCCTTCTCTCTTTCCCTAGCACCTGAAGAGGGAGGGTATCCAGGGTTGGGGTGGCTCTCCGCTTCCTGGAATGTTTCCTACTGTGACCTATTTCTCTCTATCCAAGGCTTGTCTCTAACAGTGCTGCCAGAGCCCAGCCCAGCTCCAGGGGCTCAGCTCTGCCCTGCACACCCCTCCCAGCACAGGGCACTGCCCAGGGGCATCTCCCTGCCAGCAGGGCCTTAAGGGCAGCTCAGATAAACACAGATGCTGCAAGTCAAGGTGCTGATGCTGCTGTCTGTAGGCAGAGCAGGGTGAGGACGCACTTTGTGAGGGAAATCTGAGGCAGATCTGCTGATCTCCAGTGGGACAGTGCAGGAGTCTCAGTGACACAGACACACCTGACAGCCCCTTTCCCTTCCCTTGAGGAGAAAGCTGAGAGCGGCCCTGGCCATGCAGCACCATCTCCACAGCAGGAGGAATCTGCCCTGATGGGGGTGGCTCCTTCCACCTCCAACTTCTCCCCACAGTGCATGGGAAGCTCTGCCAGGCAGGCTGAGAGCTGTCCCTGGCAGGTGGCACATACCCTGGGCTGGCCAAGAGCCCTGAGGGCTGCAGCAGCTGCTCTGCAGGACAGCCCTGGGCAGCCCTGGCTGCAGCCTCAGCTTCAGCCCCTGCAGCCGTCCCTGGCAGCAGGAGCCGTCCTGCCCTGTCCCTCTGACGGTGCCCAGGGCAGCCCGGCTCTGCAGCACATCCTCCTCCTCCTCCTCTTGTGCCTCAGAGAAACTGGGAGAGTCCTCCTGACACATCCCCCAGGCTGTGGGCTGTGCTGGCTCCAGGAGATCCCTCCAGAAGCACAGGGGACGTTGCCCTGCACCCACAGACTCACCATGTCCAGGGCTGGGAAGATGTTTCCCCAAGTGAAGCCTCAGCTCAATGTCTTCCCAGTCCTGATTGCCTTCAGCCTGTCTGTGCCTGGCTCCTGTCCCCTCAGTGCCTGCAGGCAGTGCCCTGAGCCCTGCTGGGCTGCGAGAGGAGCTGCTCCTCAGCAGAAATGTCTTTTTGAAGCTTTTCCTGGTCGCCATTATCTCCCTCTGTGCCAGGAGACACAAGAAAAACGACTTTAACGACCTTCTCAGGAGCTTGGTTTTTTTAAATTACATTCAGTCCCTGAGAGAGTGTTTTTCAAAAATCCTCTCAAGAAATAAAAATTAAATTGAAACTTCAAAGTTTCTTGAACTTTTAATGAGTCCCACTGAGAGACAGGACCGAGAAAGTTCCCCAAGTTTCCAGTTAGAGCAGAACAATGGAGGCACTGGTGACAGGTAGGAACAAGGAAAGTAAAGGCGCCTCTGATGCTGATCAAACCTGGATGTGTCTCATGTATCCACAGGACCAAGGCCTGAGCCCCAGCCCCTGGCAAGGCAGATCCTGTCCCTCCCTCATTGCTCAGGGCTCTTCCCAGGGCACTGGGCTCTGGGGATGTGCAATGCCAAGGGCAGGACCATGGGGCGGCCCCTGCCAGGCTGCTGAGCAGGGACAAGGAGGCAATGTGGCCCCAGCACAGCAAAGCTCACTTGTCCCCTGCTGGCCTCAGGCCCAGGGCCAGCAGCCATGGCCCAAGTGCTGCAGCAGTTGGCTCTGGCAGGGCCTTTCAGCTGCTGCCCATCCCTGTGCCCTGTGCAGCCCAGGCTGTCCTACGGTGTCCATGCCCTGCGCCTCTGTCCCTGCAGGCTGTTGTCATCTCCCGGCTGCCCCACCTCGCTGGCCCTTCCTTTGCCAGCAGCTCTGTCTCCTGCCTGCTGCTGCCTGGCCACACAGAGCCTTGGGCTGCTCCAGACTCCTTCTAGGGGATGTGTTGCACCACAGCCCTGCCCTGGGACAGAAATTCCTTCATCCTTGTGTCCAGTCTGAACCTCCCCAGCTGCCCTTGGCATTAGTTTCTTTTTCCAGGTGTTCTCTACTATTTCAAAAGTATCCACCATCTCTGAAACAACCTTTCAAGCACTCGCAGGGCTTTCCTCTCCTGTCCAAATTCTCCACTCTGCTGAGCACAGAACTCCTTTGCCCTTACACAGTGCTCATCTGCTGGAGGCGATGGGCACTTGGACAAGAAGGACAGTTCTTTTCTATAGGAAGGAAACCACGGAATACCAGGGTTTTGTATGAAGAGGAGAGGCAATCACCAGAGGTCAGGTCAAGTCAGACCTGTCTGTCATTGCAGCTTTTGTCTGAAAGCAAAAATTATTACAGTATTGCTCTTACACTGCTGAAGTTCTCCGCTGTGGATTTCAGGTATAAGAGCACATGCAACAAAAGCTGGTCAGGTGGGAGCCAGACAGCCAATTTTGTCTGAACACCATCTTCCAGTAGGGTATTGCTTCCTTTTTCAAAGGCTCTCTTTAGCAAAGTGGTAAATACAGAATCCAGTGGCACAGCAGGTTCTTCGCTTACCTCGTCGTTGTTCTTCAACTGTTTAAAGTGGAAAAAAAGGATAAGAGAAAAACAGTGATGAATATGAAACAAAAATCACCTCAGCTACCCATGTTTTGAGATGAGCTCTGAGCTGAACCCAGGGTGATGCTCCAGGAGCACAAGTGTGCAGTCCTGCTAGAACAGAGCTGTCCAGTAGTGCCCCCGGGGAATCTGTAGTGTTCACTGCTAGCCAAAGAGAAAAACTCACCAAATCCAGCCCAGGGGGCCTGTGATCCCCAACCCATCCAGGGACAACGCCAGGCACTCTGAACTGAGGCCACTGTGCGCACCAGGCTCTGCTGTGCCTGGTGAGGAGTCTGTGTGATGACCCACCCCTGAGCCCCGGAATCACCTCCCAAACACCACAGAGACCTCCTGTGGCATCAGAGAAAAGCCCTGGAGCAAATTTGTGTCCCAACGCGATCAACAAGAAATACAGAATTAGCTCGACAGAAATGCTCTTTCTGATAGAAATGTAACCTCTATAAACTGTGAGGTTTTTATAGGAATACTGGCTCAAGAATTCAGTGACTTCAGGTATTCCACACCACACGTTACTGAGATTGCTGGGGTATCCAGAGTTTATAGTACTGGTTAAATTGGTAGAGCTGAGGATACTTAGCAGCTTTCAGGGACTCGAGACCTTTATCATAGAGCTGGAACATCAAGCAGAGAGCAAAGGGTTCTCTCTGAGAGTGCAGGAGCTCAGTGAAAACAGCAACAAGGCACTCCACTATGGGTGCTCTTAGAAAAGCAAAAACAAATTTAGCCATTGACATGAGCACAGACACTGGGGCAACCCTCCTTACTTTGGGCCTTGGCAGCAGCCCACAGAGCATCATTCAGAAAAGTACTGAGTAAAATCAAGAAGTGTTTGCAGTGACCTAGTCAAGTGTTCCTGACCACTGAGGTACCTCAAAAATCCTTCACACATTAGTTCATGCTGTAGTATATAATCCATCCGCATTGTGCTGTGCTAAACATGCCTGCATTTTAACAGGAAAAGCCCCCTGCCAAGCACCACCTCAGAGAAGAACTGATGTGTACTGGGGGGCACAAACCCCAGTTAACATGTACAAGTGAAACAGAATTTTCTTTCAGTCCATCCCAGGTGCTAGTTGACCACCAAATACACACAGAGAATGTAGTGATGTTCTGTGGGGTTGGCAAATCCTGCTCCAAGCACTGATGGCCCTGTGACTCCCCTGTGACTTTCCTCACGGAGCTGGTAGAATTTTGCAATATTTGCCACCAGAGCTTCATTTCTGACCCCAGCTCAACGGCCCGGGCCCCGCCCATGGCCCCAAATCATCGCGTAGCCCCTCCCTCAGCGCCACAGCGGCGTGCAGCCGCATCACAGCGACGGCCCGCCCTGTCCGTCGCAGCGACGGCCCCCCGCCTCACTGTGTCGGCACACGCCCCACCGTCACCGGCTGGTTCTATTTTCCTGATGCTTTCCCATCGATCCTTGGTATTTTGGCAGATTGTCGATGGTTTTTGTACAGATTCCAGGAGTTTTTGGGCCATTTTAAGTGTCATTTCCTTTAGAAGTTTGCCCTGTTTTTTTTCCAGTTTTTTCCTTAGAAATCCCAGGACACTCGCTGGGTTTTGGGGCAGATATTAGGACTTTTTCTGGCCATTCTTTGTGCAATTTCTTGTGGATTTTTGTGTTTCTCAGTGCGAATTGGAGAGGATTTTTCCTCTTTTTAAGGCAGAGGTTTTCCTGGGCTTTTCCAGATGTTTTCCCCAATAATGCCTGGAATTTTGCTAGCTTTGGGGTGTTCCAGTTCAACTTTTGGCAATGTTGGGCCCATTTTCCCTTTGATTCTTAGGGGATTTTTCCTTTCTTAGTGCCAATTGTGAGGGACTTTTCTGATTTGTTCGGCTCAATTTTTCCTGGATTTTTACTGATGCTCTTCCCAGCAGTCCTTAGAGTTTTGGCCGAGTTTACGTGTTTTAGTATGGATTTCAGGAGTCTTTAGGCCATTGTTCGTGTCATTTCCTGGCTTTTTGGACCATTTTATGTCGCATATCCACTGGATATTTTTTCCGTTCACTTCGCCAGGTTTTTCTTCAGAAATTCCAGGAATCTCACTGTATTTTGGGGCCATGTTTGGTTTTTTAGTGCAGATGTTAGGTGTATTTTTGGGCATTTTTGGTGGAATTTCTGGGGGATTTCTGTGTTTCTTAGGGGGAATTTTTAGGCATTTTCCTGGGTTGCTAAGGTTCAATTTATGCTGGATTTTTTCCTGGTGTTTTCCCCGATAATGCTTATAATTTTGACCAGTTTGGGCTGTTTCAGTGTTGATTTTGGGCCTATTTGTGGCCGTTTTCATTTGGATTTTGAGGGGATTTTTTTTTCTTAGTGCCAATTTTTTAAGCTCAATTTTTCCTGATGCTTTCCCCAGTAGTCCTTGGAATTTTGGCCGAGTTTAGGTGTTTTACTATGGATTTCAGGAATGTTTGGACCATTGTTCCTGTCATTTCCAGGCTTTCTGTACCATTTTAAGTTGCATTTCCTCTGCATATTTTTTTCGCTCACTTCGCCAGGTTTCTCTTCAGAAATTCCAGGAATCTCACTGGATTTTGGGGCCATGTTTGGTTTTTTAGTGCAGATATTAGGACTTTTTCTGGCCATCATGGTGCAATTTCTGGGGGAATTCTGCGGTTTTTAGTGGGAATTTTTAGGCATTTTCCGGGGTTGCTAAGGTTCACTTTTCCTGATATTTTTTCTTGGTGTTTTCCCCAATAATGCTTGGAATTTTGACCGGTTTGGGGTCAGCTAGTAAAATTCCAGGCATTATTGGGGAAAACATCTGGAAAAACCTAGGAAAAACTCTGCCTTTAAAACAGGAATAATCCATTCAAATTCGCACTGAGAAACACAAAAATCCACAAGAAATTGCACAAAGAATGGCCAGAAAAATCCGAATATCTGGCCCCAAAAGCCAGTGAGTGACCTGGGATTTCTAAGGAAAAAACTGGAAAAATAACAGGGCAAACTTCCAAAGGAAATGAGACTTAAAATGGCCCAAACCCCCTCTCAAATGGCGCAAAAATGGCCCAAAACCTCCTGGAATCTGTACAAAACCATCGACAATCTGCCAAAATACCAAGGATCGATGGGAAAGCATCAGGAAAAAAGCGTCAGCCAGTGACGGTGGGGCGCGTGCCGGCACTGTGAGGCGGGTGCGGTCCGTCGCTGCCATGGGCGGGCCGGGCCGGTGCTGTGATGGACAGGGCGGGCCGTCGCTGTGATGGCGGGGCGGGCTGTCGCTGTGACGGACAGGGCGGGGCCGTCGCTCTGATGTCGGGGCGGGATGTCGCTGTGGCAGGGGGGGCGACGCGATGACGTCAGGGCCGTGGGCGGAGCCGGGGCCGCTGAGGTGGGGTCGCCGGTGGGACCGGGGCTCCCGGGTCGGGTGCTGGCGATGCCGGCTGCGGATCCCATCCCGGGCCGTGCCGCCTCTCCCTCGGCGGGCGGAGTGTGGGGCTCGGGGCGGGCGCTGGAGCCGAGCGCGGCGCTGCCGCTGCTGCTCCGGGCTCCTGCCGGGGCTCTGGACGGGGCCCGGGGCCGTGCCGCCGGCCGTGCGCGGGATGGAGGCGGCGGCGGTTTCCCCGTGCTCGCCGGAACCGGCCGGGGCGCGGGGACCGTCCGTGCCGCCCCCCCAGGACCTCCGAGCGCCGCCGCTCCCGGCGCTGCCGGGGAATTTTTTTCCAGCGCAGACAGAGAATTCTTTACACCTGTAAGTAATTTCTGAGGTGGCCGCGCCACTTTAACAGCATTTGAAATCCCTCTTCATGCCCTTGCAGCAGCATTTTTGAACTAAAATGGAAATTTAGCCCTTCTGCCTGGGTCTGTTCACAGAATCACGGAATCCCGGCATGGTTTTGGTGGGAAGGCTCCTTAAAGCTCGTCCAGTTCCACTCCCTGCCGTGAGCAGGGACACCTTTCAGTAGCCCGGGGTGCTCCAAGCCCCAGTGTCCAACCTGGATTTGGGCACTTCAGGGATCCAGAAGGAGCCGCAGCTTCTCTGTGCTGGACAGCAGCATTGAAAGGCAGAGTGAAGGTTCAGCTGTGATCTTTGTGTTGCACTTAACGTAGTATTGTGTGACAAAGGTGGCTTTCATCCTTTTTTTTTTTACATAAATTAAAAAGATGCCTTGTATTCTTGGGAGTGTTGCATTCTACCTCTGTTGTTTTTCCTGGTAGTCAGGATCCTCTGCTTAGATTTTTTCATTTTTTAGATGTCCTGGATATGGTGGATGTCCTGATTGAGGGCAGTGATGGCTTTCATGAAGAAATCCTTAAATGAAGACATGATTATCCAAACATTTCCCTTTCCTGCTGCATTAGAAGCCAGGAATATACTGTTGCTTCAGTCTGAAAATGGAACAGGTACAGGTTTTTATGGTATTGTGTCATTTCTACCAGTGGAGTGAAAGGTACATCATTTTTACCCATTTTTAATAATTTTACCGTTTATCATTTTTACCTTGAGATGATTTATTATCTTCCCCAGAAGGAGGTGCAGATCCATGGTGTTTACTGCTCAAGAGGCATTGAAGCTCTGTAGGTGCTTCTGCCCTTTTCCTGACCCTAAAGAGAAGAGACACTGTCCCTGCATGGACCATCTGGCTTCTGTCACAGTGTTTTTAGGACAGTGTGGCCATCAGAGGAAGGTGGTTTCATGGCTGTGGCAGCTCTTCCTGAGATCAGGAGAGACTGCGCTGTTAAGTAGAATGGATGCTTTTCCAGAGAAAGCTCCTTCGAAATGAAGCTCTGGTGGCAAATATTGCAAAGTTCTACCAGCTCCTTGAGGAAAGTCACAGAGTCACACTCAGTTGTGCTTGAGCAGGTTTGCCAACCCCACAGAACGTCACTTCTGTGTGTATTTGGTGTCAACTAACACCTGGGATGGACGAAAATTCTGTTTTGACTTGTGCATGTTAACTGGGTGTGTGCCCCCAGTGCACATCAGTTCTTCTCTGAGGTGGTGCTTGGCAGGGGGCTTTTCCTGTTCAAAATACAGGCATGCTTAGCACAGCACAGTGAGGATGGATTATTTTACTACAGCATGAACTAATGTGTGGAGGATTTTCAGGTACCTCAGTGGTCAGGAACACTTGTCTAGGTCACTGCAAACACTTCTTGATCTTACTCAGTGCTTTCTGAATGATGCTCTGTGGGCTGCTGCCAAGGTCCAAAGTAAGGAGTTGCCCCCAGTGTCTGTGCTCATGTTAATGGCTGAAATTTGTTTTGCTTTTCAAGAGCACACATAGTGGAGTACCTTGTTGCTGTTTCACTGAGCTCCTGCACTCTCAGAGAGAACCCTTTGCTCTCTGCTTGATGTTCCAGCTCTATGATAAAAGATCTCGAGTCCCTGAAAGCTGCTAAGTATCCTCAGCTCTACCAGTTTTAACCAGTACTATAAAACTCTGGATACCCCAGCAATCTCAGGAACGTGTGGTATGGAATACCTGAAGTCACTGAATTCTTGAGCCAGTATTCCTATAAAACCTCACAGTTTTATAGAGGTTACATTTCTATCAGAAAGAGCATTTCTGATCGAGCTAATTCTGTATTTCTTGTTGATCGCGTTGGGACACAAAATTTTGCTCCAGGGCTTTTCTCTGATGACACAGGAGGTCTCTGTGGTGTTTTGGGAGGTGATCCCCGGGGCTCAGGGTGGGTCGCACACAGACTCCTCACCAGGCACAGCAGAGCCTGGTGCGCACAGTGGCCTCAGTTCAGAGTGCCTGGAGTTGTCCCTGGGTGGGTTGGGGATCACAGGCCCCTGGGCTGGGTTTGGTGAGTTTTTCTCTTTGGCCAGCAGTGAACACTACAGATTCCCGGGGCACTGCTGGACAGCTCTGTTCTAGCAGGACTGCACACTTGTGCTCCTGGAGCTTCACCCTGGGTTCAGCTCAGAGCTCATCTCAAAACATGGGTAGCTGAGGTGATTTTTGTTTCATATTCATCATTGTTTTCTCTTATCCTTTTTTTCCACTTTAAAACAGTTTAAAATCACGAGGAGGTAAGCGAAAGAACCTGCTGTGCCACTGGATTCTGTATTTACCACTTTGCTAAAGAGAGCCTATGAAAGAGGAAGCAATACCCTACTGGAAGATGGTGTTCAGACAAAATTGGCTTTCTGGTTCCCCACCTGACCAGCTTTTGTTGGGAGTAAAGCATGTGCTCTTATACCTGAA